>RJWJ010022712.1:0-26564 GCA_004363605.1 Indri indri | reverse complement strand
TGCTAGGTGGTCACTGGCTGCAGCTTGGGGAGCACAGCTGCTGCCCTGGTCGGTTTCACAGGGGAGCGGGGAAGGTGGCTGGTCACCAGACACTCACACGACTGTGTCAGCCCTGGAGTCACCTGCACCTTCTCTCTCTCACAGCCTCATGCGATCTTCACCAAATTCTGTCTCCTTGACCTTCAAGACATCCAGGACCGCCCCCCGCCCCAACCCCTTCTCCCCACTTCCACCGCCCTGCTCTGGTCTAATCCCGTCGCCTTCCTCCGGGACCGCCGCAGTTGCCGCCTGATGGGCGCCTGGATTCTGGGCCGTCTTACTGATTTCGCCTTTTGCTGAATTCAGGCTCCAATATGGCTCGTTTGACACTTAACTGATTCATCTTTATTTAAAGTCTTGATATTTTGTTCATTGTGGAGTTTTTTGCACTAACTTTGATTTTTTTTTTTAAAGACAATTTATTTAGAGCAGTTTTAGCTTCACAGTAACTTCAATTTTTGAAAACATTGCATTGAAATATTTTTATCTTCATCACTGAGTGTTGTGTGTGTGTGTGTCCCATTAAGTTTTGCACCCAAGTGCCTTGCTCGCCTCCCCCTGGTCCCTGCTCTACTCCAATGTCACCTCCTCGGAGAGGTCTTCCTGACCACCCTGAACAGCACCCTGCTCAACTCCCATTCTCCTGAACTCCTTAATCCCAACTGACAGAGGCTACACTAGTTTGCTCATTTCCTTCCACTGGGATATCAGCTCCCGCAGGCAGGGCTTCTGGTTTCGTTCATGGCTGTGTCCTCGGGGCCTGGCACAGAGTAGATGCTCAGGAAATATGTGTTAAATGGGTGAATATGATCTGAATAAGTGACACAGGAGAAAAGTACTCTTAAAGAATTTTTTTTTTCCCCCTTTCAAAGCAAAGGGATCCATCCTGGTCAGGAGTCAGGAGGGCTTGGCCCATGAGAGTCCTGGAGCTGAGATCTGAATGAATAAGGAGGGAGGTGGGAGGGATGGAAGGAAGGAAGGTCAGTTGCAGGAGGGAACAGCACATGCAAATGGCCCAAGGTGGGTGGGCTCACCGGGAATCTGGGCGGCTGGAATGCAGAGTGCAAGAAAAGGCTCCCTGGCAGGCTGGCAGGGCCTATGGGCCCTGGTGAAGAATTTGGGCTTCCTCTAAGGGTACTGGGGAGCCCTGGAGGGTTGTTAAGGGGGAGCAGCATGGCTGGATCTGAGATTCGGAAAGCTCCCTGTGCCTGCCCCACGGAGATGGGAGGAGGGGAGACTGGAGGCCAGGAGGCGGCCACAGGGGAAGCTGGGGCAGACATGTAGGTGAGACTGGACCAGGATGGTGGCAGGAAAGCTGGAGGGAAGTGAGCTGGTTGCAAAATGGAACTCGGAGGCACACTGGGTTGACAGGAAAGGGAGGCCCCAAGGAAGCCTCCCGGGTCTCTTTGGCTTGTCAGGGAACCCGGGGAATGGGAAGATTTGGAGAAGGGGTCGGAGTTTGGCTGCGAGTCACAGTGGAGCCCCCCAGCATGTCACAGGCAGGTGGATATGAGTATGGCGTGAGGAGAGGCGGTCTGGGGTGACACGGGAGGGGCGAGATTATACTGACAGATGGAGCCTCAAGTCAAGGGCAAGGCTGAGACCACCTCATGCTACAAACTGCCTGAGGGGCTGCCACGCACAAGGCCCCTTGCTGGGCATGCTGGGAGGGCATATGGGAGACACAGGACCTGTCCCCCAACGCTCTCAACGTGGGCGATGGCGGCGGAGAGGTACATGTGTCTAAGTACGTAAGACTCGAGCATCAAGGCCGGGGAAGACAGGTTTCTGTCAGCACCGGGCCGGTGTGGAAAGGGTCGGGGAGGATGTGCCAGGGGAGCCGGGAAGACTGGCTTGAAGAACAGGCTAGAAACCGCTGTGCGGAGCCGAGGACGGAGGAATTCCAGGCAGAAGGAACTGCTCGAAGCAGAGATCTGGAAGCAGAACGAGATTAGTTTTGACTGTGTTGAGGAGCCGATTACAGTGGGGGAGAAAGGCAGGTTGGGAGGAGAGCGTGGGGCTCCCGGGTGGCCGTCAGAGTGCCCAGCGCAGTCAGCGGGCACCTGCGATTGTGACTGTCCGCCCTCACTCCGGCGCCAGCTCCTACTGCCCAGAGGGGTGTGTGGGTGCCCAGCCCCAGGGCAGGGAGTGCTGAGAGCAACTAGCCACGTCTGCTGTGGGCACAGGTGGGGACAGTTCCCACTGCTGTCACAGGTAAAGCAAAGGGCGAGATGAAGGGCAGGGGCTATTTAGGGTGTGGGGGTGTCTATCAGTAGAGGCCCGGCGAGCTGGGACTGCTGCCTGTGCTAGAATGGGGACAAAAGGAACAGAAAAGTAGTGGCTGCAAGTGCTATTCGGGAGGTGGACACAGGGAGCTCAGAAGCAGTAAGGGGACAGGAGGGCGCAGGGGATAGGACAGATTTGAGCCTGGTGACAGGAAACAGGGAGGCGCTCCTAACAAAAAACTGTTTTTTCCCAGGGTGCGCAGAGATGATGTACTTTGCCGGCGAGGCTTCTCCGAGGCACTCCCATCCTTGGAGGCACTGTTCTGGATGATGCTGGTGACAGCGGCTGACTCCAATGAGGACAGATGTCCTGCTCTTTTGCTCCAGAGCCTGGCAGGGCGAGCACCAGGGCCTGAGTCTGGCCTTTGGATCTCCCCTCCCTGGGGAGAAGGGCCGAGGTCTGCAGCCTCCTGCCCCCAGAATGCTGGACGTGGCCACCCACCGCCCTCCCCAGCCACCCAGGAAGCAAAGCCGGGCACTTGCCCCAGCGTGACATGGGGACTGGGCCCTGCCTGCTGGGGCCCGTGGGAGGCACCTTCCGTGGAGTGCGGTGGCGATCTCGATCTCGGGAAGCAGAGCTCCGTGCTGGCAGGGGAAGAGGCGAGCGTGCCGGCCCTGCGGAGGCTCCTCGGCCACCTGGGAGGCGCTGGGCCCCGTGGGCAGCGGCCAGGAGGAGGGGCCCCCTTCATTTCTCTCAGGTTTGGTTTTTTACAAGATTGATTTATTAACTATGATACATATCACATAAGGCCTTTTCAGTTTTTTACACCATTCCCATTGAGACAAGTACAATACTTTGTAGCAAATACATGATTTTAAAAAACAAAACCAAACAAAAACACCTCAGTCAGAGATGCCTCAGCCTTAGGTTGAGGGCCGGCCATGCACTAATCAGGTTGGAGCCTCAAAAAACCCACGACGTGTTTAAAAAAAGAAAAAAAAAAAAGTCTGGAAATTAAGCAAACATTCCTAACACCAACTAGAGGATGTGCTGGTTAAAGCCCCTAAAATACAAAGAAATAATTGTTATACTTTCTTTACATACAGTTCTCCACTTTTGCTGCGAAACAGAATCTTGGGCACACAGCCAGACTACTAACACATTTCAATACCATTAATATGTTTTTGTTTTTCTCAGGAAACTGAAAATAGTTGTTAATTCAACATATATAAAGATCATTTAACATGTGAAAATACAAGTACCAGAAAAATAAGCTGGCGGCAGCACTATTCCAAATTTTCAAACAAGTTTTATTCCCATACAATTCTGAGACATTTCCTTTTTTTTTTTCCTTAAATGTACATAGGGGACATGATTCTTTTTAATGCAAACAATAACTTACGCCCTGTCTCGACTACAGTGAAGTGTAGCATGTCGGGGTGTCCGTCTGACGCGGGGCGGGGGGTGCTGGGAGGAGCCCGCAGAGATGGCTCCAAGAGGAGGAGGGGAGGAGGGTCCGGCTCGCGGGCCTCGGAGGCGGCGGCCTTCTCCCGTGAGCACAACCCTGGAGGTGACCAAGTTCGAACTCTACCTGCGCGCACACAGCAGCCCGGCCCCGCCCAGCCCTTCCTGCGCCACGTCCCCTGGACACAGCCCACGCTTCGAGGCAGACACCCCCACTGCACGTGAGTTATGGAGCAAATGAACCTGGACCCCCAGCAACTTACCCGGGCCCTGCAGCTTCCTTCTCGGAAAAGCAGCGACACAGAACCAGCCCTCCGTGGCGGGGGCCTTTCGCTGCCACCAATCACTACTTTTTCTAGCCAATGCCCCCAAAGCAGTGCCCTTCTCACAGGAGGGGACAGGATGGCACACAGCTGGAGATGACATTTGATAACGAGATGCTGCAGCTGGCCTGTCCAGGTTTCGGGGTGGTGTGTGTGGCCAGAAAGCCTGGTGACCTCGGGGAGTCTGTGCCAAGAGGACACTGGCCTGGACAAAGACCTCCCTTCCCCAAGACCAGCAGGGGCTGCGGCACAGGGGTGGGGAAGGAGGGCCCATCCCCATCCCCTCCTGGTCACCAAGCTGCTCCTATGATGTCATCCTCTGTCCAGTGTGGCAAAGACAAACATTCTGCCAGGGGAGTCTCGCCCAGCAGCACACTTCCTGCCTTAAGCAGGAAGAAATCCAAGGGGGTTGTGGGGCTGAGAGAACAGGAAACAGGAGCTCTGAAGCTCGCGCTCCGTGTTCCTCCTGCAAACGTCCAGTGACGGGAAGAGCAGCGTGACAGAATGCAGAACGCGTGGTGTGAGATACTCAGTGGGCGACACAAGCCATGCCACCTAACCTTGGCTCCCTGTCCTCTGTGTCACCATCGGGTGTCACAGAGCCAGAGGCGGTCTCAAGCCCACCACGGAGGGCGGCTCGTTTCCAGCGAGCGCGGTGTCTGCTCCGGCTGGGCAGGGGCTGACCTGCTTGCCCACGTGGACGAGGCCAGTGCCTGCCACCCCCGATCTGAGCTGTGTGCCACTCACAGGAGGCTCACCTGGGAAAGCACTTTCCAGACTTAAAGCCCGGATGAAGCGAGGGGTGGGTGTCATTCTGTTTAAGGCCAGCATGTCCCAACAGACCCCCAAGGGCTCTTCCTGGGTCCCATCCAAGTGCCCATTTGGTCGGAATGCTGCCCCGTCTGGAAGCTGGAGCCCAGGCCCAGTGCGGCCACTACTGGCAGTGACAATTCAGAAACGACTGACACGCCCTCCAATCCCTCTGCCCGGCAAAGCAGACGACGAGCGCTGAACGGTTAGTGAACAGAACCAAGAGGAGCCCCTGGAGCTTCCCGGGCACCGTGGCCGCCTCAGGGCATGAGCCCGGCAGGCGGGCCGGTGTGTGTAGCGGACCTGGCTCCACCCACACTGGCTGACAGGGGGCTGTCGCACTTGGGGGTCCCCCAAGTCTGCTTTCTGGTACTTTGACAAGGGTGCGTTACAAAGCACAGGTGTCCTCACTGTGCTGCCCCCATACACCTGGAGCGATCGCTATGACGAACACACATCTGCGCGGTCAGGGGCGCCAGCACCAGCGCTGAGGAGGTGGCAGTATTAGACCAGGCAGCGGGAGGGGACTGGGCTACTTTTCCCTCTGTTCACACGGGGATGGCCTCAGGCCACCCCTATGGTTTCCCTTCCACCCCCACTTCCTGGAAGAGCTGACTGGGTAGTGTGACCGGAGTAAGGTAGAGGCCGCGGGCTCAGGGCCGGGGAGTTTGAGAGCCAGAGACAGTGCCCGCCAACCTCAGCCCAAACTCAACACAGACGTCCCCTCCAGCCAACCCTGAACTCGCGGCACCAGGCACAGGTCACCAGAGGAGAGAAAAGTCCATCATCCGACACTTACACAAAACACGCCTGTGCCCCGGGTCTCATTTGATTTGTTCTTACAGAGGCGGCAGAGCCTGCCAGGGTAGCTTAGTGTTTCCATGCACCTTCTTCCCCATCAAGAACTAGAGACAAAGGCAGCGGCTCACCCAGAAGAGAGCGCCCAGGGAGCCCTCCAGCTACCAAGGGGAGGCACCCGGGCCAGGGCCGCTCCTGCTTGGTCGGGCCGCTCAGAACATACCACAGATGCTGCTTCTTAAAGTGCAACGAGCCCCAAGCGCTGTGCGGTGTGGGGCCCTCTCCACCCCACTGCCCCGCACCCAGGGTACCTTAGTGTCAGGCTGCTTAGCTGCAGAGGCCGCGGCCCAGCGGTGAGGATGAAAATGTCAGGAGTGGGGGCGGCCACTGACTGTCGCAGCCTAGCAAGGCTGCAGTGCTGGGGGCAGAGGCGGGGCGTGAAGAGGGCAAGTGGAAAGACGGGGCCAGGGTGGCAGGATGGCAGGCATGGGGCCTCTGGGCCTCGAGCTCCTCTGGGCCAGCCAGGGCCTGGAAGGATGCCCCATGAGGGCACCAGTGGACCATCATTCCTTCAAAGTGCCCACACCCGGCCCACATCCCACAAACGCCCCTGCTGCAGCCTCCCACGGCCGGGACGCAAGGATTCCAGCCAACGCCAAACACACTAACCTGCGCCCCAGGGCACCTGGCACCCTCCACCTGTCCCCACCCCCCCACCCTCAGGCGCACGCGCACTCAAGTAGCGTTTCCATGTAGTGTACTGTGCACGTGTCCGCCTGGTTCCCCAGCCCTCCCCGCCAAGGGCTCAAACCGTCTTCCTGGAGAAAAGGGGATCTGAAGAGACCTAAGAGGGACCCCAACAGGCTCTCAGGCCACAGCCCTGGGCATCCTGGTTTTGCTGTCACAGAGACAAGGGCCACCTCCACCTGTCTGCCTCCCAGCAGAGGTGGGAGGAGAATGGAATCTTGAGGTCTGTAGTTTTCTATCTGTGGTTTCTTCCTTTTTAATTATTGGAGGGTTTTTTCCATTTTTCTTCCAGTGTTCCTCTGTTTTAAGGGGAACATACCCGGAAGCCTGCGTGTGTGCACGGGGGGATCCTGGGCATGGGGAGGGAGCCAGGCTCGGTCCACGCATGACGCTGTCCTCCTGTTGCTCTGATGTGCTGGGCAAACGCCCTCAGCATGTACCTTGGGGAGGCAGGGCTGTGGCCTGCGTGTTTTGAGGTCGCTAGCCAGGCTATACTCCCCATTGCAGGGGTGTGTGCAGAAGAGACAGGCGAAATAAACGGGAAGTGTTCTCTTCAGGGGCTGCTGGCCCCGTCCTGGGGCAGGCCTGAATCTCAGAACATCCTCCTCCCCTGGCGGAGGCCAGCGCGCCGTCCCAGTGACGGGCTCTGTACAAGCTGGGCCTGGGCGCCCTGAGGCTGGTGTGCGCAGACAGGCAGGCGGGTGGGGGAGGTGGTCCTCGGAGCACGTGGAGGGGCACTGGGGCCACTGCCCGGCTAGTTCAGTCCTCAGAGGGGTCCGAGTCAAAGGGCAGGGCCCCACGGCTGCTGCCCGCAGCCAGCCCCAGGTGTGCAGCACCGGGCCAGGGCACCTGACAGCCCAGCCTGGGCTAGACCACCGGCTGGAGCTACCGCCGAGGCCTCGAGCACGTGATGAGGGGAGGGACGCTCACCCCGCCTCTGCCCCAGTGGACTTGGTTTTGTTCAAGGCCGAATGCTACCCCCGCCGGAGAGAGAAGACCGGGTCTCCTGTTGCGCCCGGCCCCGCTGGCTCACAGCGTGTGCTCGGCTTGAAGCTGGGAGGGGAGCAGAGGCTGCAGAGGGGACTGGGGGGTGGGCGGAGGCGACTGGGGGGGCGACGGCTGACTCGTGATGGGAGTGGAGGTGAGGAAGGGGACGGTGGAAGCCATGGCCGAGGGGGAGCTGGGCATGGTGCCCGGAGGCTCGCTGATGGGGCGATTGTAGAAGAAGAAGGGGCACTGCTGGATGAAGAGTTCGATGATTGTCTGATAGGTTCGCGTGGCCGTGAGGGCGTCCATGGTGCTGAAATCAGGCCTCATCAAGGTGGGCCAGAAGCAGATGGAGAGGTTCTCGCTGGTCATGAGATTCACCTTGTTGTTGTGGCTGACTCTGCGGGTGACACCGAACTCATGGTCAGAGCAGTGTGGGACCCCGGCCCATCATGCTCACGGTCTGTCACCCAGGCTGCTCGCCCTGCCTGCCTACCCACCCTCCGCTGAGAACCTGGGTGCTGCTGCGAGCAGAAAAGGTCACGCACAGCTCTCCGTGCCCCTGCCCTGCACTGGGAGTCGGGCTGAGGCCCTCTGTGCCCTCTCCTCTCTGCCCACGTGGCTGTATGTGGCAAGACCCGGAGAGTGGCCTAGATGCCCTGGCACAGGGGAGGCCCTCACAAAGCCCTGGGGGTGGAGGGACCACCTCAGGGACTCACTCTCGACAGCCAACATGGGTGACAATGCTCTGCCTGTGCAGAGAGGCAGGGAGTCTGTGTGTCCCAAGCCAGACGTCCATAAAATACCACTTTGTCAACAAATACATTCTGCGCATGAATAAATGTGGGAACAGTTAAAAGGCTTCCTGAGCGCAGGGGCTGGCACTCGCTGGATGGAGGCTGGTCTTTTCCAGAGCACGCCTCTCTGGGCACAGGGTCCTGCTACACGCCAGCTGGGAAACAGGAATGCTGGAGAGAGGACTCCAGGAGCCTCTTAGGTTTTTTGATTCAGGCGATTTCTGGGGGCATTAGCACCAACCAGAGACTCTTCTCTCTCTGCTAGCTTGGCGGCAGGGGGGTGGGCGCTCACAGGCTCTACAAAATGTTCCACGGCCCTGCAAGCCCAGCCAGAGCTGACTACACTGTCTGATGTTGGGCACACTTGGGCCATGTGGGTCTCCCTCAGCCAGGCTGGAAGCCTCAGCATGAGCCAAGATGCTCCTCTTTTTGGCAGGGAGGGGATAGGGTCTCGCTCTGTCACCCTGGCTAGAGTGCAGTGGTGTCAGTCTACCTCACGGCAACCTCAAACTCCTGGGCTCAAGTGATCCTCCTGCCTCAGCCTCCTGAGTAGCTGGGACTACAAGTATGTGCCACCACACCCAGCTAATCTTTCTATTTTTTTGTAGAGATGGGATCTTGCTCTTGCTCAGGCTGGTCTTGAACTCCCGAGGTCAAGCGATCCTCCCACCTCGGCCTCCCAGAGTGCTAGGATGACAGGCGTGAGCCACCACACCCAGCCCCAGGATGCTCCTTGTGCAGTGAGCCAGCTGTGCCCCCAAGGAGGCTGACCCGCATCCCAGGCTGACCTCTGACCCACTGCTGCCAGGCTGAGGACAGAGCCTTGTTCAACCTCATTCTGCTTTTGACCAACCCTGGCTGTCAATTTTTAGAAGAAAAAACCAACTGGAAAGCCCTGAGACCTACTTGTTTAGGTGAGAGATGACATATTTGAAGACTTCGTGGTTTTCCTTTGGAAATTTCTTTAATACGTCCTTAAGGGCATGTAGCTTCTGCTCCCGGTCGTTGATTTCTAGGGAGAGAGAAAACCAAAGTCTTTCATGAGGCTGAGGCTGGTGGCCCACTCGGGGCATGCTCTGTGGTGGGCTTTCTCTGAGGGCAGCCCAGGGCTTTGAGATGCAGCCAACCCCACTCTTTCCCCCAAAGCCTGTGCTCTAGGCTGGCACACCTGGCAGTGGCATGGGCCCAGAGGCCAGGCCTACCTCTGTGTCCCAGGCTCCCACTGAAGGGCAGCACTGTGTGCCAGGGGCTTCCTAGCACCCACTATCCTAGGTGGAACAATCCAGAGAGACTGCACCATAAAGAACACCATTCTTTGCTCATCCGGTTGCCCCTGGAGACAGGCATCCCTATCCAGAAAGCCTGCTTGCTTCCTGACCAGACAGGCGGCCGCTGCCACCCACCCATGCCAACAGGCCTTCGAGGGAGGGAATCCGTCATGAGACCAGGGCTCTGTCCCTTTCCTAGAGACACAGGGACCCTCCACACATCTCCCTACTGGAGGAGCTGATGGAAACAGTGGAGGAATTCTTATGCAGTTCATCAAAGGCACCATGCACCCCCTTCCCCTGCCACCCACACTTTGCCCATCGCGGAATCCTAATGTCCTGGGAGAGGGAAGACAACTGCCCTACACGAAGCATGTAATCCACGCCGGGCCTGGTTCAGTTAGTGTCCACGATCCTACACGGCGGGACTGTTATCACCCCATTTCGAGGATGAAGAGTCTGACCCCAGAGCAATCTTGGAGCTAGGAATCAAACCCCGCCCAGCTGGCTGCAGGGCCTGTGCCCACAGGGCTCCCCAGAGTCCTGGCTCCCCATCCCTGGGTGGTCTGGCCTGCCTTGGCTGGGGGAGGCGGCCCAGGCTGGTGAGGCAAAAATGTTCCAGAGCCCACCTTGAGTCACGGTTGGCCAAAACACTTTTCTCTGTGCATGGAAAGATATCCCTGTTTTGGACTCCAGGGCTCAGAAAAACTACAGGAGGTGGTTTTTCTCATGAAGGAGATGGCAGCTGTCTCACAGCTAGTGGTCATGGGGGTGGGTGGATGGCTGCTAATGGGTCTGGGGACATGGGATCTTCTGGGATGGATGAAAGCTCTGGGCCCTCTCTCGTACCTATATGCACGTGTACACTCCTGCCTGAGTCCTGGAGGTTTACCAACTTGCCCATGGCCTCCGGATTAAGAACCTCTACAGCAGATGATATGCCCAGAGGGTCACAGGTGAAGGAGCCACATGAGGAGCTTGACAGAAGCTAGGTTTGGAAGGACAGACAGGATGTCAGTGACGGGGAGGGCTGGGCAGGAAGGAAGGTCTTGGGGTGGTCCAGAGCCCAAACCCTGACTCAGGTGGTCCTGGGTATAAATCCTGCCTCCAATACCAACCAGCTGTGTGACCTTGGGCAAACGACACCTGAGTGTCAATCTCCTTGTCTGTACAAGGGGCTGATGATAATGCCCCCTTCACTCAGTGACACCACACAGTTAAATGAAGAGCTCACAGCTAGACACAAAATAAGCACGTAGGGGCCATTGTGACCTGGAGGAGTCAGTGGAAAGAGAGGCTGCAGAGACGAAAGGGACGGAGTTTGAGGAGCTCTCCTGGCAGCCTAATGAGGATGAAAACAGGTGAATTTTTGGACTTGAGAGTATAACTTGACAGAAGCAGCGTTTTAATAACATTTTTCTGTTAGAAATGACTAAAAAACCATGGGGGCTAATTATGTGGAGCTATGATCAGATTCATTTCTCTGAACCCAAGATTTTTTTTTTTTTTTGAGACAGGGTCTTGCTCTGTCGCCCAGGCTATTTGATGTTGCCCAGGCTGGTCTCAAACTCCTGGCTCAAGCGATCCTGCCACCTCGGCCTCCCAAAGTGATGGGATTACAGGCATGAGCCACTGCACCCAGCCTCCAAGATTCATTCTAAGGGTTCAACCTCAAGGATATACTCTCTCTGTGGCCTTAAGTTTCAAAACCCTTTACTGTTATATTCAAACAAAAAGTTTACTTAAAAAAGTAAACTGCTGTATGGGGGGAAAGACTGTATTAGAAAACATAAGAAGCACGTGTGTGACTCGAAGTTTCTCTTAATAAAATAATCATGCCTCCTTCTAGATGTGAGTTCGGCACAAGAGGGCACAGGTCTCTCCGTAGGTGCCGGCGCGACACAAACACAGCTGTGTTTGTTTTATTATAATCAGGCACCCAAGTGGCAGCGCCTTTGCATAAGGGCCGAGTCTCACCCGTCCTCCCAGCTGGGGGCAGGAAACGGGGCTGGCAAAGCCACTGTCTGCCAGGGATGCCCTCTTTCCTTCCTGTCTGAAGAGAACCAAGGAGGGTTGTTTCCTTTCTTTCTTCCTTAGGGGGCGGGGAGATGAGGGGTAGGCGTTACTGAGCCTGCTTAGATAATTCATGGACCACCCTCGAGAATTCCAGCAGCCTTCTCCATGCAGCAGTTTAGGCAGTGCCGAATGAGGATCTAGATCCTAATGAGGATCTTTCTTTCTTTCCCCTTAGAGACGGGGTCTCCCTATGTTGCCCAGGCTGGTAGTGAACTCCTGGCCTCGAGTGATGGTCCTGCCTCAGACTCCTGAGTAGCTGGGACCACAGGCATGAGCTTTCTCCCCCTTTCCCTGCTCACTGCTTGGTCCGGGTGCTCATGAGTACTGAGAAGCATCAGGAGGTGGGCGGGAGGAGGGCGGAGGACATCAGGGAATCCTTCTAGTCGAGCCTGGCCCTGTGTCTGTAGCACTAAAAACAACCTACATCTTGTCAATGTCCTTTTGACTCTAACCTATTCATCTCCTCGCTCAAGAAAAGCTTACCCCGACCAGTGCCTCTTTGCTGAGACCTACCTCAGGCTCCAACCGGCAGCCTTCTCATACTGTGAAAACACCAGCGACTCTTATTTAATAGATGGTGCCAGAATGCTGGCAGGACGATTCACAGCTGCTCTTCAGGCGTCCCTCACCAAAGCTCGAGTGAACGCGGGGCTGGGCGCTACCCACATGGGGGCTGAGAAACCCACTGAAGAGGCCAAGCCAAGGCCGCAAGGCTGCTGACAGGGAAGATGGAAGGGGACCCAGGCCGGCCCCCCAGCTCAGCCCATCTGCTCTAGATCCCTGGCCCGCCCTGGTGCTGCTGAGCCCTCTCTGCCTGCAGAAATCCTGCAGTCGGGGGCCCTACAGGGTGCAGGCCTCACTAGCCAGGACCCCGTACTTCTGAACTTAGGGGCCAGTCAACTGGGACAGCAAGAAAGGTTCAGGGAAGGGATTTTTGGGCCCGCTGAACTAAGACAAAGTCTGGACACAAACTAGGCAATTTAGAACAACTGAGACCACAAGAGCTCAGGAGGAAGGGGGGGCCACTAGGCCCTTAGGGACTAGCTCGCCACGCTTCCCGCAGCTCAGATATAGCAGGGGTCAAAAAGTAAAAATACTGGTCCGAGATCACACAAATTGGTGGCAGGGACCATGATCCCAAACAATGTTTTCACCCTGGCTGTGTCACGCTGCTTGGATCATTGACAACCAGGCTACCAACCAAGCTCTAGGCCTGAATCTGCTGCTGCCAACTCAGTGCCTGGGAGAAGACCCCTGCTGGGCTCTGACCACCCTGTACTCCTGTATCACCAGAAAAGCAAAAAGCCTGGCTCCAGGTCACAGCCCTCAGTGGGGCAGGAGGCGCACCCGCTGTACAACGTCCTCCTCCCCCAGGTGTCAGACTCCAAGGCCGAAACCTCACTCTGCTGGGCCCAGAATGGAACAGTCAGGCTGTCCTTCTCCTGGAGGCATGACCTTGCAATAACCTGTTCAATGTCTCCTGTCCCGTGTACTTGTCTGTCCACTGCCATCTGTCCCTGTCCACACAGGGCCTGGCACATACTCGTATCTGGGAAATTAATAAACCCTGTGCTCAGATGTGAGGAGCACCCCCACGCCCTCAAGCAGACTGCCTGGCCAGACAAGGGGAAGGCAGGATCCCAGAATCAGCAATGTCATAAGGCAGCTTGTGAACAAGAGCCCAAAGCACAGCAAGACCTGTCTGCCTGGCGACCTTGGCAGTTACTCACTAAATATCTCTAGCTTACGTTGTCCCATCTTCAAACAGGAAGGGTAAGAATAAGCGGGTAGCCTGCAGCACTTTGGGTCATATGTCCCTCTGACGATCTCATGAAAACCACTGGTCTTCTCCCTAAAGAGACTGAATCTCATGAGCAGTTACAGGGGATGCATGAGGACTCTGGAGCCACAGGTCCCTAGGCACAGACCCTCTAGTCTGAGATGGAGTCAGGTGTAGGACCCCTTCCAGCACAAAACCCAAAAGGCAGGGCCTGTGGGGACTGGCTGGACCAGAGATTTCAGACAGGTTAGGGACGAGGGCGTCGTGAGAGGAAAAGGAGAGCGAGGGCAAGAACGATTTTGAAGGCTGGGGTGAAGTGTGGGGACGGCACGAGACAACACGGGCGACACGAAGCCCTTTTCTCTGCCTCCTGAAGTCAGCTCAGGCGCCATCTCCCGCACGAGGTCCCCTTCCTCACTCTGTCCTCACCGGGTGTTTTGCATTTGAAGCCTGGTTTGCTTCACTCTGCCTACAGATAACTTCACTGGGCACTGAGGGAGGGCACGTACTTGAGCCCCAACTTGTCACTCCCTATCGGTGTGACCCTGAGCAGTGTCACCTACGAGAGCTTCTGTTTCCTCTTCTATAAAATGGTGACAAAATACTATCTACCTCAAAGGCCATCATGAAAACTAAAAGAGATCAGCCATTGTAAATCGCATGCCTAGCAGAGAGCCGGGCCAGGCCCCCTGCGAGTGCACAGTCGGTGTGGCCTATGGCTACTGTGGCTATTTATCTCTGAATCTCCTATACATTTGTCATGAATGTGGTAGGAAAATAACTGATGGATAATCACAAAAATCTCTATTTTGAGGGTGCACCTTCAGCAATGTTCAATATTGTGAAATTCGGGAGCTAACAAAACAATTTTTAATAGTGATCTTGGTATCTGTCGTGATGGGATTTGAAACCAGTCCCAAGGCGTGAACACACAGAGACACAACTGCTCCTAGGTATTAAGTCAAAAGAGGTGGTCCACTTGATGTTGCCATGGAAACCCAGCCAGTCTGGAAACAGCCACTTTGGGGCACGACACTCTTTGTTCCATAATGTCCCTTAATGCTAACTTTTGCACCGCTGGTTATCTGTGGCTCGATTCAACCCAGCCCCCAACACACACAGCCCCGCTCTTCAATCGACCGCTTTGGCGGGGAGAGGTGCCGAGGCAGTAAGATACACTCACTCCTCTCCCAGCCCCTTCTGTCAGGCTCAAGACAACGGAGCCCCAGCTGACGAGCGTGGGGCACAGGAAACACACAATGGGAAGAGGAAGCAGAAAACCTCCACCCTTTTCCAGGCCGCTGCAGGAGCAGCAGCAAGAAGCCACATCCTCAGCAGCGGAGCTGCTGATTCCCTATCAAAAGCACCTCCCTCTCCTGCCCCCCAAAACAAAAAGATGCTATGTCAGCAGTTCTTGCAGAAACAATGGGATTCTGTTGGGTGCCGGGATTCCATATGCCTCTAGATGGCGCCAAGTCAAGACAAATGTGGACAGGCACCCAGGGCTTCCAGCGAGTTGGGTACCAGTCCACACCTTGCTTTCCTCCCGGCTTCCGCTCGGAGACAAGCTCAGGTTAGGGTGAAAGAAAGCTGGCTCCAGAGATCTCCCCGGTAACTTCCTATCTGGGCCAGCCTGGAGCCTGCTGGTGAAGTGACTGCCGGGACGACCTCTGCCATCAGATGGCAGGATCAGGGGAGAAGCCAGCACCTGTCCCTGACTCTTGTTTTCAGAAGGCAAGGCAGCCCTGTGACAGTCCCAGGAGTACCATGCTGTCCTGCCCTATCCCTGGTGGGCTCAGGCAAGTTAGCAGCTGCCAACAATTCCTGTCGGTTAAGACTGTGTGGACACGATAGAGGGAAGGTGGCACCAGGCTGTGGAGGCAAACACCACGGGAAACGCGGACCCTGGAAAGGTGACCGTGGGGCCCTGCAGCATTTAGGCTCTGACAGTGGTACCGCCACAGTTCAGGAAGGGGCTTCCTCAGCACCTGTTGCCCTTGGCTGTCACTGAGAGTCAGTGACCCAGGATTTAAAGCCACAGCGATCTGTCACCTCTCTAAAATTTCTGCCCACACCATCAGCCTTGTGAGTAAACTGTGCTTGTTTAAAACTCCCTCTTTTGCACTGGGCAGTGACGAGATGAAACTAATGTCCTGTGGCCAGAGGAACACATCTCCTCTTCCCCAGCCCCTGCCTGTTGGATCACTCGGGGTAGTGGGCAAAGACATTCCCTCTTGCAGCTGCACAGGTAAGGCTGCTTCTGGGTCTCGTCCTACCAGAGGTGCAAAGTAGGAAGGCTGTTGTGGCTTCAAAGCTAGTAAGTGCCACGTGATGGAAGCTCTGAGGTCAGGCACCCTCTGTGACACTACACAGAGTCCAGGGAGAGGCTGGCCATTGAGAAGCCTCACCCATACGATGACAAACACCTCCAGAGAGAGGCAGGCCAGGGCAGGAACAGCTGACAGGGCACGGTGGAACGGCATACACAGGTGGCCATTAAAACCAGAGGTGCTGATGTGCCACTGCACCAAGTGATCACTGGAGTTGTCCCCTTCCCTGCAGAGGCTGTATGGCCCTAGGCCACATATTAACTTCACAGTGACAACAGTAGGAAACTGGGGACAGGAAAGGTTAAGTCGGCCACAAGCAAAGGAGCAGAGACGCGACTCAAGTCTGACACCACCAAAACCATGCTCCTAATGAACAAGAGTTATTCCAACTCTTCTTGGAATAACTCCCAGATAGGCATCTGTAGTCTACAAAAGCTGGGGCTCAATTTGCAAGTCACCTGGGTGTCATCTGGTTCCCTTTCCTTCTGTCCTTCAAACCTCAGTTCCAAGAAGCAGAGTGCCCATTCTGAGGACAGGACCCATTCTTGGGCGTCACCCGTCTCCCTCAATGCACCCGATGCAGGGGCAGTGTGGCCTGCTGTCGGGGGACCCCCGCGCCGCGCTGGCTACCAGTACTCACTGTGTGCCTCCACCAAGTCGATCTGCATGTTGTATGGGACGAGGGGGTCTGGCAGTTCAGAGAAAAAGCTCTTCATGGCACCGGCCACAGTGTTCACTGTGAAGTCTTTCTCTGCCAAGTCCAGGTTGTGATCTGAAAGGAAGGTGGGAAAGTGAGGCCAAACCGCTGAAGCTTAGCAGAAGCCAACAGGAAATCCTGGGGCTTGGGAGAAGCTAGAGAAACATCCAAGACCCACAGATACTGCCCAGGGATGGCCTGGAACCTGAGCAGGAACTCGGGACTAACAGGGATCAGAGAGGTGGTGGCACCCTTGGGTGCTGCTTGAATGAGCTGTGAGATTCACGCAGACGTAGGCTGACACCCAAGGTCTTTTTCCAAGGTTGCAGAATTGCCCCTCGCCACCACCCTTGGATAAGGAGTTGTGCCCCCTCACCCTGGTTTTCTGTTCCATCCACTGCCCCTCATCTGGCCTGGACGTGCTGCGAGCTCTTCCTTGCTCCCCGCCCCATCAGGGAAAAAGGGAGGAGGCTTTCCTAGAAGGCGGGCTCACTTCTCAGGCGGGTTACAAAAATGTTATCAGCCGTCTTGCCTGCTGCCTCCAGCCTTGTTGCCTACGGCGGCAGGGCAAATAGACTCATTTTTCTCTCTGGCCCCTCCCAGCCAATGGCACCACTGACCCTTGTCTCTTATTTTCCTTCTTTTTATATACTTCTATTGCATTTCTGATTATGAAGAAATCATCTATTGATGGACATGACCAGTTTCCATTTTGGGGGATATAAGCTGCTCCAGATTCTTGTATATGAACAACTGCGTCCCCAGTGTAGGGCTCTAGCCTCACTGTGACCTCGTGTCTCCCATCCCACAAGACTAACAGGTGCTTCCCTCTCTTGTGTGCTCACCTCTGCCCACTGCCAGCTAGCTGTGCCTGACTGTGGTGCTGCCAAGTGCCGGGGCTGCCCGCCTGCCTGCATGGGTGGGTGGGGCGTCCACTCAAGGCCACGCCACCTCAGGCCCAGCCAAGCGCTGCATCGGGCCCTCCTGTGTGCCTCTGCTCGCCTCCCTCCCTGGATGCTGACAGCTGGGAACTTGCGCTGCTCTGGCTCTTTTGCTTCTGGCACCGGTGGCCGTGGCTTCTCATCCCACAGTGTGGCGACTTCTACGAGTTAGAGTTTGGCCGCCTGGCCACAGGCCTCTCAAAGCTGACCTAGCTTAGGAGAAGGGAGTCCCTGCCGAGAGCCAGTGTAACTCTTGGGAGTTCAGCTTGGGAGTCTGGGTCCTAAAGCTCAGCCAAGCACAAAACGTCCCCTCGCTTTCTCCCGTGCAGGCCCCGAGGAGGGCAGCTGTGGGTACTTCTGCGGCTCTGGCCAAACAGGATCAGCATCTCCACCCAACTCTTGTATCACGTGCCCACGACTATACCTGCAGGCCAAAGGAGGCAAACCCCTTAAGAGGGGTTTTTATGCATAGAACGAGGGGTCAGGGCAATCCAGGATGGCACTTGTGGATGGTGATGTGGGGCCCGCTGACTTGGCCTTGGCAGGGATGGCTGCCCTCCTCCATGGCACTGTGACCACAGACGCAAAGCTAACTGGGATGACACGTGGTCTCTTTCTCAGTCAGAGCTGGCACCTCTTGGCTTTGGGTCTGTGGGTGGCAGGAGCACCCGGAGGCCCCAGGGGCAGTGCAGCTGTTGTGTCTGCCGTGACCGGCTCTGGCCGCCCACGCTTGGCCAGGCTGTGCCTTACCTTGATCGAACTGTCTCTGTAGACTCTCCATCTCCGACTTGTTCCCGCTGACCCGGTAGATGCCTTCGGTGCTCAGTCCTGAGGAGAAACAAGCAGGCGCCTTAGGAGCAGGGACTGGAGGGCAAAGAATGCGGAGGCTGGCCTCCAGGCGAGCAGCGGAACGCCAGGGAGATTCCACGAGGCACCCACCAAGACAGAGCAGCAGGGCTAAGCACACTTTCGTATTCGATTTTTCTAGAGGCACCTCCATTTTCTTTTTCACTTAAGATTTTAAAAATACTTTTTTTTTTTTTTAAAAATACCCAGCTGATAATACTATATTTTAACCCACCATTTTCACTTACAAAGTACACTGTAAACTTATTCTAATCATTAAATGTTCTTATTCTCTGACAACATTTTTTTGGCTGGGCGCAGTGGCTCACTCCTGTAATCCTAGCACTCTGGGAGGCCAAAATGGGGGGATCGCTTGAGCTCAGGAGTTTGGGACCACCCTGAGCAAGAGTGAGACCCCGTCTCTACTAAAAAATGTAACATTTTTTTTTAAAGACACCAAAGGAACAATAACTTTAAGAATAGTCCTATTGTTAATCATTTAGGGTTTTCTAAGTTTTCACCACTAGAAATAACTCACAATTTTGTTTTCTTGACAACTAGTAAGTTTAACAGATTCTTGGAAATACGGATTTTCCCACTGGAGTGGTTCTTATTTACTTGAAAGAGGTCTTTGAATATTAAGTAACTATGTCAATGTTATATACATTTTTTTGCCCTTTTGTTATCTGTCTTCTAATTTATTTTACTGAATTTTTTGATGTACGTATCAAAAATTTTAAGTTCTCAAGACCAGCCATTTTCTTAATGGTCTTCCTCTGTCTTTATGCATAGAACAGACTTTTCCTATTCCTGCATCAGATATCCTATTTTCTCCTTCTTCTTTTATCATTAAAAAAAAAAACAAAAAACACCATTTAACTCTGTGATCATTCTGGCAATTATTTGGTGTACAGTGTGCAGTAAGGAAAAAAAAACAGTAGTAAACATTAGTTAAATAAATTACACAGAAGAATATAAAGTATCAAGTGAAAGACTGATACTCCCCCCGCCCCCTTAGCAGAGGAAGGCTATTCCGCTTGGAGTGGATTTTAAGCACTGTCTACTGAGTCCACTCTCCCTGTCCTAGGGAAGGAAAGTCCACTGTGCACCACCAAGATCACAGGTCTAAAGGATGGTGAAATCACTGCAAAAACCAAGCTGGGATCTCACAGCTAAAGCAACCTCAGGTCCCTTCTGAAGACCATGGCTTTGAGCAACCCTGACTCACGGAAGGGGCATCGAAGCACCATCCTGGCCACCGCCACTGAACACCAGAAGTAGGGTGGGCAGTGACGAGAGGACTGGGCCCTGAAGTCAATTAGGCTTCCGCAAGCCAAGTGTCTCAACATCAGTTATCACTGTAATTGCTGCCTCTGGAGAGGCAGCCGTCAGGCAAGATAAAAGCGATCGGCCTTTTTCTGGGATCCCAGACTGGCGGCAGGTGAACTCTGAAGCACACCGGAGCAGCAGTCCTCCATTCCCTGGCTTAAAAGCTGTTAATTGCACAAAGGCCTTTCACCCCAGAGAAAACGGGGTTAATGGACGAATCCCAGGGACACCCTATTTTGCAACGCTTAGTTATATAGGAGCTGCCATTGATGCTGTACCCTGGGAGAAGCGTTGACACTTTCCAGATCTGAGCGGTCACTATGGTGCGCACTGAGCTGGGGACTTTGCCATACCAACCTGCCATTCACTTGCTTATTAAAGGAGTGACGATGCCGTTAATCTTCCACACCTCATGGGAGGAGCCACTGAGCGGGTAGAGCATAAGGATGAGAAAAGCGAGGTTCAGAAAGGCGAGTCCTTGCCCCAGATCGCGCAGCTGCTAAGAGGTGGAGTGGTCTGAATCCACTGCCGCTGCCGCTCAGCTGCCTCCACGCTGCTCCAGAAGCCACCGGGCTCAGCCGTATGCTCCTTCGCGTTGATCCCCCAGGCTGGGGCCAGACCACAGCCATCCCCCCAGCAGAAGCGGCACAGCTGAGTGAAGCCCACTGGGCCCAGCACTGTGGGCGGCTTCTGCGATGGTTCTCTCCGACCCTGCTCACCATCCCTCGCTGGTAAATCTACCACAGACTTTTCTCTTTGTGACTTTTCTGAACTGTTCTCAGACATGTTTAAACTTTCTACTTATTTCACATCTCAGGTGACACACCACAAGCTTACACACGAAATCACCCACATACTTGGCAAGCCCTGGGTACGTGTCAGCAGGCTCAAGTCTTTATCCCCTAGTTTGAAAAAATAATTATTTTCTAAGTTCTTTTCTCTTCCCCTGAGTATCAGCCCTCCCTGATGCAAAGAAAGCGATGGTACAAATGGCAGGAGCTTTAAAAGTCCTTAATAGTACAGCACTGTCGCAGTTCCCGAGTCCCAGTCTGGAGAGGCATTCTCCGAGCTGCAGAAGATCCTGACATCCTCGGGCCTCTTATTATCTTCTGGCCACTCTGACCCTCAGAGTGGACGGAGGAATCCTCTGCATCGGCTCCTAATGGCCACCCGCCCCAGCACCAGACGGCAGAAAACAAACTGTGAATCAGTGATCTGGAAATTACCAGAGGTGTGGGGCCTGTTGGAACCTCACTAGATAGATTATCACAAAAATGGAAGCATTTGAAAGCACGAGGCCAGCTCCAGAGCATCAATTAATCATCAATTTAGTATTTCCTGTAATCTGGGGACGTGTTTATTTTATGAAATCCCATTTTAAAATAGCAACGCGGCTGAGTTCATACACAATACCATGGCATCATTTAGGAAAGATATCATTTGCTTGGCTAGTGCAATTTATCACAACTACTAATTAGACGTCAATTAAAAAAAATAAAAAACCCGACTGCTGACTGTAAACACCAAGAAGGCTGCAAGCGAACAGGAAGCTGGCAACACAGGTGACAACAAGGACCCAGGACAGAGCGTGGGCTGCTTGCCAAGGAGCCTGAGACCACAGCAGAAAAGCGGGCAGAGTCCTGGACCAGGCCCCCAGACAGAGATGCTGGATTCCAACGGGGTGTGTCGTGGGGCACAAACAGACATACCCAGAGACACTCTAGGGGAGACTCTGGCTCCTGCCTGCAAGAAGAAAGCGGAATTCTCACCAGTAGTGACGCCTACCCGCCATGTCTATTGCTGCCCCCAGCCCAGTCCATCGGAGAGAGCCTCAACCTTAAACTCCGAGGCGTCCTTACCTACCAGAAATCTCCAAAGATGCACTCCACCAAAGTAAAGTCTTGGCTATAGGCCTTTTCTCTTTCTTTCTTTTTTTAAAAAAGCCCTACTGGTTTCAAATGTCTTCTATGTGTAAGTTTTGTTTTGTTTTGTTTTTTTTCACTTGGGAAATAAAATTTTATTGTACAAAATTTGCATTTGTTGTATATGATGTATGTTTAAGTTCATCTTTTGGACTAGAACAAGAAAAAGCTCAGACTGGCCAAGGTCACTATCTTCAAATATCTGAACAACCGCCATGTGGAAGAGTTTTGTTTCACTGGGTCTAGGGCATGGAGCTACGACGAAGAATGTAAATTACAGGATGGCAAATATTCTCTCAATATAAAAAATAACTACTATTAGCCACAGCTGTCATTCATTAGAATGGGCCTGAGTTTTTGAATCCCTTCTTCAATGGATAACTATCTGATTGGGAAGCTGTTTAAAAAGATTAATATCTGGTCTAGGAAGATAGCTAATAACAATAATAATGATGATAAAGCACTTACTGAAGGCTCACTATGTGTGAGGCACACAATGCTAAGTGTTTACTGTGCACTTTTACAGCAGTTCTCACAATAACCCCTTAAGATGGATTATTATTAATCCCATTTTACAGATGGGAACACTGAGGCTAAGAGGTAAAGTAACACGCAACAAGATCAGACAGCTAGTGAGTTGCACAGATGTGATGTGAACTCTAATGCCTGTGGTTCTTTTTCTATTACGTTCTAAATCACTAGTTCTCAAAATTGAGCACGCATCAGAACCACCTGGAGGGCTTTGTTATGATACACCTTCCAGGGCCCCACCAACAGAGTTCAGATTCAGTTTGGAGGACAGCCCAAGAATCTGCATTTCTAACACACCCCTAGGTGATTCCAACGCTACTGGTCAGGGAACTATACTTTGAGAACTGCCCTCTCTAGAAGATGGCCCAGGCCTCTAAGGTCTCTCTGATGCCTGAATTCTATGATTCAAAAAAAATCAGGGGTCGATACACCAGGTAAAAGAGTTACCACACACTCAAGAAACAAAGCAATTCCAAAAAGTGAAAATTGCTGCTTTCTGTATGTAAGCAAGCCCTTATACATTATTTAATCTTTTAACCTGACCATGTATGACTTCCATAAAAATTCTTTAAAAATAGCTGACAAAAGCAAGGAGGCCTTATTTTCTGAAACGTCCAAATGATTCATTCCTGGATCCTAAGCAAGCCCTTCCCAGCACCAGTGTCTCGGCGGAACCTGTTCCACCGTCGGGCCCTGGCGGGCTTTGCCTCTGCTCGTTCATACCAGGACTCGGTTCCTCTGAAGTTTTCTTTCTAGCAACAAATCGATACTTCCTCCAAGACAAACTCAGACTCCCTTATTTTTTACTTTCTATACTTAGATACAAAAACTCAGCACTTTAGTGCTTTAAAAAAATTTAACTGGTGCTGCTAGTACTCTAAAATGCCCCACACCAGACAGGACTTAGCTGACAACTTTGGTCAACATTTCTGGAGGCTGAAAGCGTCTACTGAACCACTCCCCTTCTCTTTCATGCATGCAAGACGGAAGTCTAAGGCAGGCTAAGGTACAGGCCAGAAGGGTGTTGAGAATTCAGGGAGAGAAGGAAACTCCCTTGGGCATCGAATTCAAATTCAGTCCTTGAAGACTGACTTCTCTAGAAGAGTTCAGAAGCCCTTCTTTTTGGTCAAACGCCAAGAGTGTATCTGCAGTGCGTCTCCTCTGGAGGATCGCACTGTGGCACACTCCCCACCCTCACCTCCAGGGCGAATGAAAGGGGGAGGGGGCAGGAGAGCATTCAGGTCAAAATCAAAGCAACTGTCTCCATTTCCTTCTGTGTGCAACAGAGATAACAGTTCCTACCTCGCCCAGAGGAGGCATGTATCTAATGAGATCCTAGCACGGCACTTAGAGAGTAGTTATTATCCTAATGATCTAAGTACAAAGCAGGTTGGCAAGTGGATGAGCACCCGAGTTTTGCTGTTGGGGAGACACAGGTTCGAATGTGACCCTCCCCTCCCCTCATCTGACTGTACAATGGAATAAATGAGATAAGCTATGCAAAAGCCATTGCATCATGCCTGCCATTATTTTTTCTTTTTCTATACTCTTAACAAGCCTCAACAACAGCACCTGCCTGTAGGCGTGGCCTGTTCTGAGAGCTGGGCCAAAACAAGCCAGTCTGCAGAAACATATTTTAAAACATGCATGGGCTTTGACACCAAAGTGACCTCGGCTCTCATCGTATAGCTAAGCTGAGTGACTGAGAATAAATCGCCTTGCCTCTCAGAGAATGAGAATTCTCAT
This sequence comes from Indri indri, assembly GCA_004363605.1. Taxonomy (NCBI): domain Eukaryota; kingdom Metazoa; phylum Chordata; class Mammalia; order Primates; family Indriidae; genus Indri; species Indri indri. The sequence goes on along the minus strand of RJWJ010022712.1, from coordinate 2,907 downwards.
CAAAGAGGGAGTAACAATACCATTAATTAATTCTATCGTGATGTATTCATTATTAAGTGAGATAACACCAATGAAAACAAGTAGTACCACGAATGGATGGCACATTGAAATAATAATGATAATAACAGTTAACTTTTGGCTGAAGATTTACTAGGTGCTGTTCTAAGCTCTTCACTAGAAACATCACAGTGAATCCTCCCAGTAATTCTTTGAATTAAATATTACTTTTATTCCCACTTTACAGATTGCAAATGGAGGCTGAGAGAGGCTGAGCTGTTTGTCCAGGGCCACAGAACTGGGTAAGTGGTAGAGCCTGGATCTGAACTGGCTAACTCAAGTCTCTGTGGGAGATGACGGCACGTTGCATGTTATGGTACTACCTCCACTGTTAGCTCCCTGTTCCCTTTTTCCTTCAGTGTGATATGTAGGACACATCCCATAAATGCTGGAATCATTACAGATTATAAGGACTTTCCAATCCTCCCCTGTTTATCTGGTCAGATGCATTCGTCTGGTCATTCACACTACTGGATTTTCTCTTCTATGAACTGGAGGATGAGGATGAGCAGGTCTAGCCCAAGAAGAATGACTGCTTCCTCTCCATACCGAAAGCAGCCAAGGGCAAGTTTCTGCCGAAGTTCTACCACTGCTATCACTGAAGAGTCCCCCCAGCTTTCCCTGCCGCCTTCCTGCTTTGGATGTGCTTGGAATGATTTTCTGGCTTCTCTCTCACTGGCACACTCGGGTCACTCTGGCCCCTCCCGTGCCCTTTTGTTAGCTGTCTTCCCCGGGTAATTCCCCCGTCAATCAAGAACTGCTTCTGCCAATGCCAGACCTTTCTCCCCATGACAGAAGGCCACTAATGCTCCATTACGACTGCTTGACTGGGTGTCAGCCCCGCAAGTAGGCACCGTGGCTTTATACATTCCCAATGTCATTGTATGCACACACAGCCATGGCACAAATCTCAGGGCTGCGGGAGGGAGAAGGGAGCTGGAAGGGAAGCGCTGAACACATCGCACCAGGTCTGGGGCATCATATGGCTCTAGCATCTGGCTGATCCCGCGTAAGCTGCCCACTTATTTCCTGCCATGAGCTGTGAAGTAGGGCTTCTAGACCTGTTCTGAGCTTTGGCTGTTTTCCCCATGGCTTTCAGGAAAATACTTACCCCACTAGCTGTGTTTAAGAAACCACACTGGCAAAGTGAACTTTAGGCCATCCTGGCATTGATGCCCTGCCCGTTCTGGAAGGGAGAGGAGCGTGACCCACAATCGAGGTGAGCAGACTGCACTCTGTGAAACAGGAATAAACGTTCAGAGCCAGGAGCAGCTGGGAGACCCCTCCTGCCAAGAACGCGAGACATCCTCTGGGCTCTGAAGTGTGACTTCACCAGCACACCCACGCAAGCCCAGTGGCACAGGGGTGATGGCAGTGTGACTCTGAGAAGTGGCAGCACCACAGTGAAGGGTCTCACTGGCTAAACAAAGAGCTGCCAACAAAGAAACAGCCTGCCAACACGCGGGCACTCCATCACCTCCGCTACCACCGCCACCCACACGAGCACGACCTCAGCTTCCTTTCCACAGCAGGCCCCAGTGGGGAAAGTCCTGGAGGGCACGGGCGGATGCCTCCCAAGCATTAATGAGGGCACAGGTCAACTTCCTTCAGGTTCCTGATTCCCAATAACCCATGGAAGGATGCAACGATGTCACCAATTATAGCCGTGTCCTTGCTTTTCTGGCCTCTCTTCCCTAACTAAGAAAGAGTGCTTTTCATAGTCAGAACCTGTAAGTCCATCCTAGTCCCTGTAATCCAGCATAAAATCCAGGATAAAACTCAGACTTCTCAACATGTGGTCTCGGGGACTCCTGCCGCCAGGCTCAAGCTGGCCACTCTCCCCACCCACTTTACTTCAATTCCGATGGCCTTCCAGGGCCCCCTACAGGTTCTTCCTTCTACTTTTACCTCTGTTCTTTGGCGGCTAACTTGGCTCCCTCAGAGAGGTCTCCCCTGTCTCCCAGATCTAAATTAAAGTCCCTGTGGATGGGTGTGGTGGCTCACGCCTGTAATCTCGGCACTTTGGGAGGCCGAGGTAGGAGGATTGCTTGAGGCCAGGAGTTCAAGACCAGCCTGGGCAACACAGTGAGATCTCATTTCTACCACCCCACCCCCACAAAATTAGCCAGGTGTGGTGGCAGGCACCTGTAGCCCCAACTGTCAGGAAGCTGAGGCAGGAGGACTGCTTGAGCATAGGAGTTTGAGGTTACAGTGAGATGGTTATCGTGCCACTGCATTCCAGACTGGGTGACAGAGTGACACCCTGTCTCAATCAATCAATCAAGGTCTCAGTTATGATAATTACAATTGCTTACAATTATGCAGCACTTATTTCTGGGCCAGGCACAGCCATAGCATTCTACACGCACTATCTCACCAGGTCCCCACAATGGCCCTATAAGTTGTATTCCACCAATATTCTTTTTTTAAAAAAAGTTTTTGTGGGGAAGAGAAGGCTTCGAACCAGGCCAACAGAGAGATGGTGCTTCATAAACAGTCGGAGCATCCCATTCCTGCTGTCCTTTGTGGATGTGCTCAGGTTCTGATTCCCCAAGAAGGCTTCCTGCTTCCTCTCCTTTTCCCAAGTGGCTTCACTAGGGACTTAGTAGATTCATTACTGCACTACAGCCAGTCATGTGCTGCTCTAAGTCTGGTCTCCAGATCTGGGCTGTTAACTTTTACAGGGCAGGGCCATGGTTTGGCTGTGGCTGGAACTCCCCACAAAGGGCTAGACCCCTCCACAGAAGCTGGCCAAGTTCTTGTTAATGGGCTGACTAGTGCCCTTTCACCAGGGTTCAATCTTCCTAGATTGACCTATGCAGATCTGAGACATTTTTACAGCCAGTCTAA
>RJWJ010022711.1:0-21145 GCA_004363605.1 Indri indri | reverse complement strand
GCCTCAAGTGATCATTCCCCGCCTTGGGCTCCCAAAGTGCTGGGATTACAGGTGTAAGCCATCACGTCCAGTCTAATTTTAACTATTTTTGATAACCTTTTGAAACGTCATTACCTGCTTCCCTGATTTATTAAACAGTATATGATCAGCATAATCTTGCCTTGATGGCTTTAGGTAGTGACCAGTAATAGTAATAATTGAAAGTAGCATTTATTGTGCACTCACTGTACACCTGATACCATTCTAAGTGCTTTGTACGGATGATCGCATTTAAGCCTAAGGATCCAACAAAGTGGGTACTATTATTATCCCCATTTTACAAATGAAGAAACTAAAACTCTGAGAGATTAAGTAATTTGCAGAAGGTCACAAAGTTAGTGAATGGTAGAGGCCAGATTCAGAGCTAGGTAATCTGAGTCCAGAATTCATCCTTTCCCCACATTGCTCCAAATGTGGTGGTGGAGCAAGACAGGGGACCCCAACAGAGAATTTCCAGAACATACCTGGGTGGAAAGAATGGCCCATAGATTGGTGTGATTTTGAAATGGATGTCTACTTTTTAAAAAATAGTCCTTTAGATTAGCTGTCAATTCTTCTGTTATCCCCAGTGCAATGTCAGAAAAGCACATACATTCACAGTTTGAGAGAGGTCCCCCAAGTCACCCCACCCCTTTTCTCTGGGTGCCCCCCCTTCACCCTTTGTGTATACAGCAACCCCCTCTCTCCCTTTCTCCCCTCCTTCTTTTTCCCCACTTCTCTTTATAAAGAGTGTTTAACTGATTACAAATGCCTCTGCTTCCTGCAGAGATCTTTATAAAGAGAAAAAGATCTGGGTGGGCATGGTGGCTCATGCCTGTAATCCTAGCACTCTGAGGCCAAGACAGGAGGATCACTTGAGCTCAGGAGTTCAAGAGAGACAAGCCTGTGCAAGAGCGAGACCCTGTTTCTACCAAAAATAGAAAAGTTAGGCAAGCATCATGGCCTGTGCCTGTAGTCCCAGCTACTTGGGAGGCTGAGGCAGGAGGATTGCTTGAGCCCAGGAGTTTGCGGTTGCAGTGAGCAATGATGACATCAGTGCACTCTACCCAGGGCAACAGAATGAGACTTTCAAGAATAAAAAAAGATCTCATATCAAACTTTCCCTTTCGCCAGGTGGCTTTACAAAGAAGTTTTCTAAACCACGCCACTAGTAAGATTTTAAAAATTACTACAGTTAACTTAAAAACTATTTTGATCCATGGTTGGTTGAAAAAAAAACAAAACTAATAAGAGGTCAAATTTATAATACTGAGGAACTGTATGTGTTTTATACTCACTCTACATTAGGGTCTGCAAATAATGAATACAGACAGTCAATTTATACACTTACTTGGACTTTTATTTAGGCTGCAAGCCCTGTGGGGGATGGTGAGCAACACTCACTGAGGATTGGGACTTCTGTTCTGAACTCGACTCTGCCACTAAATGGTGATGTGATTTACTGAACGATCTTTGTGTTTTGATTGCCTCTACTGTAAAATGAAATGAGCTGAGCTATCTCTAAGATCTCATCCAACTACAATACTTTGAGCATATGCTTAGTTTTAAAAATCAGGTATTTAAAGTTATCATTTTTACAGCGTATTGTTGGTAACAGAAAAAAATAATTTGCAGTTTGTGTAAAAAGGGTCAGGAGACAGGGAGGTAGAGGTAGCTCAATTACTGAACACCAAGCGAGGCACTAGGCTAAGAACACAGAGGGAAAGTCAGGATTTACATTCCCCAAAGAAGGAATCTCTATCCTAAACTACCAAACACAGGTTTCTCCTTTATTATTTTTTACCTACTTAGAGGAGCTGTTTTGCTAATTATTTCACAGTATCTTTGGAGCTCACAGTTGAGGCTCCTATTTGACCAAATTCATCTTTGACAAACCATGTTTATGATTTTGTAGATTATAAATAAATTAAGAGGTCAGAGGTGCTAGACTGGGCTGGGGGTTAAGCATGTTCCAGTGCAATTCTGATCTACTCTGTATATATAGACCTTATCTCTCACAAAGATTTGTAGGTATTCCTCCTCTTTGACCTTGGGACACATGCTTTAAACTCTCTTTAATAAAGAATTTGCACTATGATAGCTTATGAAATAACTAAAGAATTCATACTACCATAGCTTATAAAATCTAATTCAAATATGTAAGTTCTCCAATGAATTCCAACAAATTCAGATCTCATACAAAGGTACTTTTTACACCTACGAAACACTAGGATAAATTTCTCAAGATGGTTTAGGTTATTAGCATATCTAAGAAATACAGATGCATTGATTTCAAAATGCACTTTTTAAAAACTTATTTTCACACTTTTATCTAGGTTCTAAGTCCTATGTATAGGTTCTTTATATGAAATCTTGGTTGCCTGATAAGAGAGGAAGACAGAATATTCCTCTTGGAGAAATTATCAATAGCTTACAGAAAATTAAGCTGAACACAATTAACTCTCCATTAACAATCTTTTCTTGCTTTTGCATATTAATATTCAATAATCAGCACCTATTCAAGTACTTATACTGTTGAAATCTTAATTTATTCATTTACTTGTTAAAGAGAGAATCCTGTACAAATACTCCATGCCCTCCCTCCTCTGGGGAAGGGCCCCTAGGTGGGGCAATGCCCCGCTGGCCTGTGTTCGGTAGGGAGCGTGTCACAGAGTGAGGGCAGCAGAACAGGCAAGCAACCCAAGGGGGAAGAAGCTCCTTCGGTCTGGCTTTCATTATTTTGTAAATATTATTTTCCACATCAGATTACCCACACAAATAAACTGGAGAGTTAAGTTTCAAAATAAAAGTATTTTGTTTCATTGTAACCTGTCAAGGTAGATTATTCCCACATCTGATCTTTATCAAAAGGGTAAATTGTCAATAGTTAGCATAAATTATAGGGTATATACCTAAAGCTAATATAAAATATAATAAAAGTATATTTTAATCACAAGCCATCAATATGAAAATTTTCTTTAAATTTATGATTATACAAAAATAGGTCGGTAATAAAAAACTAAAGTCTTGTTTGGAGAAACTGAGAGAAGACGATTGTGACCACAGTTGTGGGGTCCTAAAGCTTTATGTGATAGATCCAAGGCTGCCAGCCTGCATACACTTCCAACCCCTACTTGGGTTGGTAAGGATTCCGGTCTGAGAAAGGAGGAATTCCCCTCTGACAATTTGACTGTCTTCAGCCTCTACTACTCAGGAGGCCCCATAATTTCAGAAAACGAAAAATAAAATGTTAATCCTTCAAATTGGATTAAGACCCTAATCCTAAAGGACATAACAAGCTCATCGTATAGGCTCAAAAAAAGAAAAAATGCTAAAAATGTTTCCTGATTTTAAAAAAGAGGTGGGTCAGAGGGTAAATGGACTATTTTTCTAAAAATTCCACTGTGCTCTTTTAAGTTCTGTGCTTCATTATTCTAACACTGCTTTTTAAAGCTAAGGACAACTTGAGTACAATTTTAACAAGATCAAACTTATTAAAATACGTATGTACTATGTATGTATTATAAACTTCAATAAAATTCAAGTTATTTACAAAGTTTTCACAGCGGTGGGGAAAGAAAATCTTAATTTGATATTAAATCAATCGAACAAAGTGGTGGTGGAAAGCACTTAACACCTTTTTGTGAAGGGTGCTAGGCAATGTCCTGTTTGAAATTAACAGATTATCTTTCCTGAGACACAAATTTGTTAAAAATTTACTGTAGTACCAGAAACATAAATGTGTTCACAATATAAAAAATAGTACTGACCACTTTTCAACCAAATTTACAAAATATGAGTTGAACTCAAATTACAGTCCAAGCTCCCAACACATCAGACTTGCCTATCTACACTTTATAAATTTTAACTATAAAAGAGTTAGTGCATTCATGTGTGATAGAGAACGTAGGTATAAAGAGAACTAGGAAATACAGAAAAAATAAAGAACAAAACCAAGGCTAAGATCCACTGTTCCATGACAAGAAGTCCATAGATTCCTGAAACTGAATCTCAATACGCAAAGTTAAAGTCCAATGCCCTATTCACAATAGGCAACCACTCTTGCCTCTCTGAAACCAAACATTTACAGCATAGTTTTTAGAACAACATTATGAATTACCTTCTTTTTGGTTTACAAAGGAATATACCTGCCTGAACTAATCTGATGGAAAATCATAATCTATTTCTTCCCGTTAGCCTTTGACTAAATACTGAAGCTAGTTATGCTGGCTCTTTTGGGTTCTCCCGGCACCCTAGAATTTTAAAGAACACTTTTAGTTCCACCACTTTATGCAAGACTGGGCAGGTTCAAAACACCTAGGTGCGAAGATGTGAGCACCACATTTACAGAGGCTACATAAATGTCCTTTATATGGTTAATTAAGACCTTGTGATTTACAAACACAGATAACATGGCTCCAATAGAGATGGATATGCACACAATTAATATGCTGTCCTGAAGTGACTGCTGCTGCCCCACAGCTTCTGCCCTGAATGTACTTTTACTCATTATTGGTCAGTACCAACAGCTTTTTAACATCTATGCATCTTTAGCACTTAAAATCTTTTCCTCGGACAACAGGATGTGCCCTAACTGCCAGCTCATATGAATTTAGAGGTATGAAATATGTAAATCACACTCTTCAAATTTAAGGGAAACACAAACAGATACAGATCATTTGAGATTAATTTTCTATGGTTTGGATTGGATAGTTTTAAGGAGTCTGGGAGAATGTGTAGTTAAGAGGTAGAGCTTTGTTACACCTTCCATGTTTGGTAACACTGACAGGATTTCACGGAGAAGGGAAACTGCTAGATAGAAGTTGTCCGGGTAAGTAGAATCCATTCCCCCAAGCCTGGGTGGGATCCATGCCTGAGGAGGGGTCTCAAAGAAGCAGGAAGGCTGATGGACTGTGGAAGGAAGCTATCTGCATGGGAGGAATGAAGGCATTCTTCCCAGAGTAAACTGAAAGAGATCCAAATCCACTTTAACTTGCTCAATTACAGCTTAACCAGGTTCATCTGGTGTTACATTATAAAGTCACAAATCCTATGACAATCGTGCTGCCTTCATTCTGCAACCACTTAATCTAAATACCTCTTCACTACCTCAAAATTCTGTTCACTCTCTGAAAAATGGGATCAGGAAGCTTCCTTTCCTGATTATCTACCCGACATCAAAATATTAATACAAAATTTATTTTCACAGAGACTCTGTGTATTATTTTTTAAATGGCTAAGATATTACTTCCATTCATAATGTATTTTAGAAAACTGAATCAAGATTTGGAATGGCATGCTTTTAATATGGTTCCTACAGCCCTTGATTCTGTGTAAAACCCATCCTGGCTCAGTTTCACACAGGGGAGTAGCCCTGGAAGGAGGCATGTCCATAGAGAGCCTAGTGACAGGTGACAGGGAGAAAGTCCTGGTTTCCCGATTGAAGTCCTGACTCAGTCACTAACTGGTTCTGAAGCTCTGGGCCCTTCAACTTTTCATCTTTAAAATGACAGCCTGAAATGATTTTTAAGGCCCCCTTCAGCTTTAAGCCGGTCATGAACTAATCACGTTACAAGCTCTAACAGAAAATTACAAGAAAGTACCAATACTTATCAAAGTCCATGTTTATCCTAGATTAAGTCTGTCATCATTGTGCTGCTGTGGAGGCGAACCTGTTGCATCACATGGAATACCCTATTTCTGACTGTGTACTAGAAATACAAGAGGCAGTACACACGCTTTTTAAATTTTCATTTTTTTAAAAAAAGTAAACAACGTATCCTCCTATGCTGGGAAGTTCTCGAGTTTCACCTTTACAGTCTGAAAGTACACACTGAATGCCACCTGGCAGAATGGGGTCACATGACCGAACGCGGGTGTGCTGGCCTGCTATTAGAACCTTTTTATCAAACGCCTGATTGATGCTTTGCGTTTGCATTCAAGCTTCATTTTAAAGCCACGTCCAAGCCTTATTAGGGGGCTGATTAGTACCTTCGCTGTTACTATTCTCAGGGATAATTAAACAAGTAGCGGCCAGTGAAGGAGGAGGTTTCTATATCACCTGCCCATGTATTTATCATACCTACCTCGTATGGCTTGTGCTCACCAGAGCAGAGGATGCAAGTTAAAAGCAACGAGATTCAACCTCAGATCTTAATTGGTCACATTTACTATGATACCAGAAAAAAGGAAACGAAAGAGCCTTTGACACAGCACCTGGTGGAAGGGGAAAACCTCCATCTCGCCCTACACTGTAATGTTGTAGTCTTAAGAGTTTCAAAGGTCTCCAGTTTCTCCCAGAAAAACACGGCCGTCGGGAAGGATTTCTGGCACGGTGCACTCACCTCTTTGATCTTTGCCCTCTTCTCGCGGATGTCGGCGTCCGCAGGCTCCCTGCTCTCTACCCCGATGGGGGGCACGAAATTCACCTGGGGCAGTCCCCTGAACGGCTCCTTGTCACGCAGCTGGTCCTGGGCCACCTTCTCCTTCTCCAGCAGGATGTCTCTTTGGATCTCCTCGGGCAGCTTCTGCAGGGTCTCCTTGGCTTCCCTGAGAGCCCGCTCGTGGTTTTCGCGGATCCTGGCCAAGTTGTCCTCCAGGGTGGCTGCCGGGTCCCGGGGCGCGCCCTCTTCGCGGCGCCGGGCTCGCCCCTCGGCCGTGTCCTCGACGCGTGCTCCGGGCCCGAGCTTGTGGTCGGCGGCCGGCTGCAAGGCGGGGCTGGAGTGGAACAGAACCCCGCTGAGCAGCTTCGAGGAGTCCGGCAGGAAGAAGATCGCCCCGAAGCAGAGCGTGATGAAGGCGCTGAACACCAGCAGCAGCACGAACTTCTCCGTCAGGCGGAAGGCGGCGGGGCCCGACCCCTTCCTGCTGCCGCCGCCGCCGAGCCCCCCGCCCAGGCCGCCGCCCGCCGGGCTGCCGAAGAGCGGCAACAGGCCCCCCACGGGCATCGCTCCGGCCGCGGCCGCCGGGCCGCCCGCTGTCCAGTGGCCCGGCGCCGCGCCGCTCAGCAGCCAAACTTCGCCGCCGCCGGGCGTCAGCGGCTGCGGGGCCGGGTCCTGCGCATCCAGGCCGCCCAAGCCCCTCGGCTGGGCTGCAGGTCTGCCCTGGGGAAGCAACTCCCCTCCGGGTCTTCTCCCCGGGGCGGCTCCTTTGGCAAACAGGCACGCGCGACAGACCGCAGGCTGCAGCCCCTGCGGGAGACAAAACAGTAAAACGTAGTAATTACGATGATGATGATAAAGTTTCCAGCGGGTCCCCGCCCTCTGACGCCTCGCGAGCTGCCAAGACAGCTCCCCTTGCGCGGAGTGCGGAGCCCGACTCCGGGCACCGCCCTCGGAGCCCACTGTTTGGACTTGGGGTGAAGTTTCGGGTCCCGGGGGAGGGTGACGGGGTGTCCCGCGTACACGTGGGCAGGGCCGCGCGGACACCTCCTGGAAGGCGGGCAGCGCACCTCGGGGCAGGAGGGGCGCAGCGTGAGCGGGGGACTCGTCAACTTCGCCCGCTCCCCATCTCCGAGCTGAGACTAGCTGCCTGTTTTTCCCGGGCGGCGGCTGAGCGCGCTGCGCCCCGGCGCGGCTCAGGTGGGCGAGCGCGCCGACCTGCGGGCGAGTAGCAGCGGGCAGGGCAGCACGATGCCCTCCGCCGCGGCCCCGCGAGCACTAATAGCACTGCCGGTCTCCGGGCGGTAGGAAACGAGGGCGGTGACGCGTCCGGAGAGTGACGGCGCGGCCTGGCCAATCACGCGCTGCCCAGGGACCCGCGGGGGCGGGGTCGAGGCGGGGTGGGGGCTGCGCGGGGCGGGGAGTTTACGGGAAGCGCAGCCCCACAGGGGCCCTGCCGGGGGCGGGAAGGGCGCGGGTCCCGGCGGCACGAGGCGGGCGGGAGCGGCGGCAATGAGGACAGGCAGACCCGTGGCCCGGGCCGTGGCCGAGAAGCGGCGGGCGAGGCTGGGATCGGGGAGTTCCCACCGCGCCGGCCTCGGGCCCGGGTCCCGAGGGTGATGGATCTTCGAATGGCCCGGGGGGCGCCTGGGCTGACCGGGACCCCCCTGCCTGTCCTCGGACCCGCGCCAGGCGGTCGGGGCCCACCCCGGGGCTTCCGGGAAAAGCAGGGTCTCGCTGGGGATCACCGGGCACCGCGCCGTTCTGAAGCGCGTCTTTCCCCCAAAGACCCCAGTCTTACCCAAGGCCGGGATTCCCCCGGTGTCCGGTAGCAGTTAACCCCAAAGTCCCTCTGTTCCAGCAGCCATGCTCCTGAGCGCTTTTGAGCTCTTTGGTCTAGCATCCTTTTACATCCTAAGAGACTTACGGTTTTGTGGTTGCTTAGAACTCTTCGAATGCACCCTCTTCCCCTTCGGAAAAAAAAAAAAAAAGTTGTTTGCCTCCCCCGCCCTCTCCCACTTTCAAAATTCATTTACCTCATAGCAGTTGGTCAAATTTTCCATTCAAAGAAGAGTTCTATGCTGCCATAGCTTCAAGCAATAAATTGAACACTGTGTTGAAATTAAGTCTTGGATTCGACTACTTCCAGTGAAGTGAGGACTTGGTGCAATAGAAAATTGTTTTCAAGACTGCATTATTTTCCAAAATGTGTTCGTAATTCCCCTGTTGCTCCACAAATAAAGGGTTATCAGAGAGAAAAAAGTTGACAGACTTCCCATTTTTAAAAGCTGATTTGTAGCAGCCTTATTTTCCCTCACGCTTCTCTGGAAACGTGATTTTAGTTCTGTTTCTAACTTGTTTCTTAAAGGAAACAGCTGGCACCTTTCAGGGAGGTGCCCACAATACAGCTGTTTTGAGCTGTTAAACTGCATGGGAAAATAGAAACCTAAATCAAGAATCTTTATTACAGTTTTCATTTAATTATTAATTTTAACCTTTTTTGTATATTTGTTTTGTGCAAAATGAGTCAGTCATATGTGTCAAAGTTTATTTTAATAGGAAATTATTGTTGGATAAAGCCGATTTTATGGCTTGGTTATTTTGGTACCTGCTATGAAATTCTATGCCCAGAAGAGTGCAGCATATCCAAGCAGGGTAATAAAGTTTAGAAGGGCTGAAAAAGAAAAAAAAATAAGGATGGAAAGGTAATTTTTGTTTCAGACTACATCTGGAGGTTGTCGAATAGGCTGGAAAGTTTGCATCAGTGTGAAATAATGTTGTTTGTTTTCTAACAGCATCCTTAAAATTGAGTTACCTCATGCGTAGATCGATGGCAGATAGATAGAAATTGGGGTTAATTACCCCGAATGTGATCTCTTTCTGATCATCTTTTTTTGGATGGAATGATTTATAATTTTAAAAATTATATTTTAAGAATGGATTTTTTTCTTATAGCCACAGAAATATTTAGGAAATTTAATTTTAAATAAATATTACTAAGTATTCCAGAACAGCAATAAAATCTACTTTTAAGTGCATGCTAAAATGGTGATGAAGGGAATTTATAACTTAATTCTGACACTCTTTAACTTTGATACCAAATGGGTTTGGGCATTTAACCTCTGTAGTAGAAACATTTAAAATTTACTTTATGGATTTATGGATGATTTTTTTCCCTAAAAAATTTAAATTTGGTTTGTCTGTATTATTTCTAAATCTTTTAAAGTAACTGCTCTTTTTATTTCAGTTTACCTTTATGAAGCTTATTTTAAGATTATTTTCTTATTTTCTCTATTTCTCATAAGGCCAGTTTATTGTGATTGTAGCCTGGCTTTAATAATTTGTTAGACAAGAAATTAGCGTGGGAAGTCGATTATAGATACATACAGAAGGGTGCCAGTCTACCTTAGGAGGGATGAGAAATATATGGGAATGCCCGTATTTGGCCTAGAGAAAGTTAAAAAAATTCACAGATATGGTATTTAAAGAGGCATAGCAAAGGAGCAAACTCCTTTAAAATAACCACACAAAGCCCTCTGCACCCATGCTAAGGGAGGAGTAGAGAATAGTCAACAAGTAAAAAATGTGCGTATTGTGGTGGCAAAATCTGACACTTTGCTATGATCTCAATACCACAAAGCGCTTCACATTCTACCATCGAAAAAAGTACCTTGTATCTGAGATAAAAAATAAAGGTGACTGGTTCTAGTCCCTCAAGTAATTAACACTGTCCCCTAAGTCCAAACTCCCAGCCATATCTACCTGAAGCTATGTCATAATCTTTGTGAATATGATTGTGATAAAATTGCTATTTTCTCACTATAAATAGTCTAATGTAAGCTTAGTAATTTTGTGGGATTTTTTTTTCTTTAAATACTTGCTGTGTTTTTTCTTTGGCCAGTTTTTCCGAAGTATGGCTTCCTTGTAGTTTTTGCAAATTTGCTTGCAAAATTAATTCTTCCATTTTCCTTTTTCGGTGCTTATGGTCTCTGTGTATTTCTTTGACAATTTGTACAGTTTTGTCTTTCAAGATAAAATCTTTAGAATCGAGTAATTTTTTAAAACCTGGCTATAGTTAGAGATACCCAGAAAAACTACAAAGAAATCCCTAGTTTATTTGGCTGCTTAGATTTCTCTGTTTTAAAAACAATATTTAACAAATGGTAAATTTAACTTTTACATTTCAGGCATTAACATGCCTAAAATGAAATGTGACAATTATGAGCAAGGTTACAGAGGAAAAATTGGCAATATTTTTCTAAAAACTGTGGAGTTAATATTTTTATAAAATTATAAGTTCTCAAAAATTAAAGCACAAAAATGTTTCTTAGTAGGAAGTTTCTAGAAGGTATTAGAAGTTTATGGAAGAATCCTTTTGAGAATTGTTGATTTAAAAATAAAAATAAAATTTTTTATTTAAAAATAAAAAGTAATCTAATAAAAGAAATGAATTTAATTTGTATGTGTAATAACTACTGAAAAACTCCAACAAGTTAGATTTCTGATAAAATCTTCCTATGGGAGATTTTCTCATTGTCTTCGAATTCCAGGTCAGAATAGGATTTTGCTTTTATTTTTTAAGAGAATGGCAAGGGCCGAATCTACATGACCCCTCTGTTCATGTAGGCTTCTGTTGAAAGATCTGTTTTTGTTTCGAATACTCATTTCATAAGTATTAGCTGTCCCCAACTTAAAACCATTGTGTCCCACAAGTATTTGTGAATTGGCTCTGTGGAACTTTCGGAGCATTTTCTCCATTGAAACAAAGTTATACATGGTGCTTTGGGTTGCTAGCCTGCACTACGACCGAAAAGACCCTACGGAAGAATAAAATGTTGGAAAAAATACTGTTGCAATACTAGTAGTCAAAGTAACATTAAATCAGAAAGTGTTTTATTTGTCATGAATGTTGGAGCCTCAGGACAAATAGATTTATTTGGAGGGGATGTAGTGATAGCTTCAGAAATATTAACCAACTTTCAAGGTCAGAAAGGTGTTTGAAAGTTCTTAGGTATAGTTTCCCTTCACCACATGTAGCTTTCTTTTGGTTTGAAGAGTATCACTGGTACTAGTACTAGAACAAACATACGATATTTTTGTTTCAATTAACAAAGGGACTAAAAGAGATAAGCATAGAGAGAGATTTTCCGGAGGTAACTAACTGGGCAAGGGTTTGAATAGAGTCCTAGAAATTTACTATGTAGAACATGCATGTGTTCTGTGTGACCATAGACAATAAGTCACCTATCTTCTATGTCTCTCGTTCTTCATCTGCAACATTGCTGTGGCTCTTAGGTTAATGATATATGTAATATGTCTGGCACAGTAGGGATTCCAGAAATTTAATTCAATTTCTCCCCTCCCCTAAAAAAGGAATTAATGTTGAAAGAGGAGACAGAACAGCGTCTATAGGATTCTTATAGGACCCAGAAAAGCATGGCAGGGAAGAAATTTTGGATGGTGGGCTTTTCATGTGGCTGTCACTGTTCAACTTCTGTCCTCCGTTTGGATGATATTCACTGGAGAAGAAAGGGTGGTTGGGAGGAACAGCCTCAAGTTTCGTAGGTGGAGGATCCCAATATGTTTCTCCATTTTTATATAAACAGTATCAAAAGGTTTACTAACTAACCATCTCTTTTGGTAAATTGACAATTTATAAGTGGATACATTTATGGGGTTCAAAGTGATGTTATGATTTATGAATACAATGTGGAATAATTAAATCAAGCTAGTTAACATAACCATCACCTCAAATACTTAACATTTTATCAACTATATTCACCAAGTTGTGCAACAGAGTTAAAAAAAAATTCTTCATGTCTGAGATTTTTGTACCCTCTGCCCATCATCTCCCCATTCCCTCCACCTCTAGCCTCTGTAATGTAGAATGGTGATTGTACTCTCTGCCTCTGATTTCAATTGATTTAGATTCCACATGTAAGGGAGAACATGTGGTATTTTGTCTTTCTGTGCCGGACTTATTTCACATAGCATAATGTTCTTCAGTTCTATCCATGTTGTTACAAGTGACAGAAATTCCTTCTTTTTTAAGGCTGAATAGTATTATTTATATTAATAGTTCCTAAAGTCTTGAGAAAATGTGAGTGATGGCAAAGTCCCAAAGTGAGGAGATTGACATTATGGGTCAGGGCTTGAAGAATTAGGAAACCAAGGGCTTAGGGCAGAAAGGCTGGACCAAGAATGCTGACGACCATTAGGGGTCCTTGTATATTAAATATCTGAATTTATGACTTGAGGAAAATACACTATTTCAACTGACCGAAACAAAGGAAAAGTTTCTTTCCATGGCCAAAGAAACATGCAAAATGTTTGCTTTCTTAGTTTTCAATACATTAGATACATTTTTAAAAAGAAATGGCTTTTTTTAAAAAAAAAAAAATCTTTCTCTTCATTTTCTGTCCCATAAAAGATCATATGCTCTTCCAGAAAAACAAAACAACTCACAAAGAGAAAAGATTTGTAATATATTATTCTGCCCAATTGAATTTTTTCATGAAATAAAGTGAAATGAAATCACATGTGCTTATTCCTATTTTGGAGAAATTATCTACAACTATGACAGGACAGCACTTGGCTTCCTAACTTAATTGCAAAATAAAAATACTGTTTGCACTACATGGTCCTTGAGGGTAGAACTTTGTCTTGGCTTTGGGTCTCTACAAGTGGATAGGAACTCACTTGTGGTTCTGTGTCCACTGAACTTACTTTTCAAGGTCATTTGGAGCATTCTCTTGGAATATGTAGATTCATTTATGGGATAAGGTAAAAGCAGTTCTGTGTTAAAGATAGTACCTGAACAAATTATATCTACTGAATGCTTGATTTGTAGTCTATTCATTTGGTGTAATTAATACTGATCTGGATTATGAGAATGAGGGAGAGACACACTGAAATTGCCATAGAAAAAGAGAAGGGAAGAATTCCGAACCAGTGACCCATATCTTCATTAGACTTAATTGGCTGGAACTGGCAGGGTCTCTATGGTTTCTATAAATTACTGGGCTTAAAATGTGATGAGTTTTGAGATACTTAGTCTGGCTCTTAGATTATAAACAGTTTTTGAACACTCACTGAGATCATTAGGTTCTCCAGTTTTCCCCAAATATTAAATTTGTGTAATACATTCCATTAAGATACTATCATATCTTCAATAGTAACCAACAAGAAGTGAAAAGTGCCTAAAAGTGCCATCGATTTGACATTCTTGTTAAAATTCACATATATCTTCATCAAGAAATTAACATCAATATCCTTAAGGGTAAGTAGGCAGTATAAAGAATTTAGTTTACTTAAGTAATCCTAGAGCTAATTTCTTTTATTTCATAGGTATTCATGGGCTAGAATAAATTACTATAAGAGGAAAGTTAGGAAATTTAAATTCATGAAACTTTTCAATTACTAATGAGCTATATATATAATGTGCCATTAAGTACATTTTATTAAGTGTATGTAGTGTCATCATTTTCTTCACCTTAAAAAGAGTGTTTTTCACTCATACACTGCTGGTAGGAATGTAAAATGGGGTAGCTTCTTTGGAAAACAGTGTGACAGTTCCTAAAAATGATAAATTTAGAGTTACCATGTGATCCAGCAATTTCACTCCCAGGAGTGTATATGTATGTATATACAAGATAAGCAAAAATATATGTGCATAAAAAATCTGTACATGAATGTTCATGGAAACACTATTCATAACAACGAAATGGTGGAAACAAGATAAATGTCCATCAACTGATGAATGGATAAACAAATGTGGTATATCTATAGAAGGAATGTTATTCAGCAATACAAAGGAATGAAGTACTGACATATACTACAACATGGGTGAACCTTGAAAATACTATGATAAGTTAAAAATGTCAATCACAACGGACCACATAACATATGATTCTGTGTGATAGATAAATCTATAGGGACAAAAAGTAGGATAGCGGCTGGAGGGATGGAGGATGGAGAGTCACCACTAAATGGTATAAAGTTTCTTTTTGGGGTGATGAAAATGTCCTAAAATTGAGTGTGATGATGGTTGCATGACTCTATGAATATACTGAAAAACTATTGAATTGTACCCTTTAAATAGGTGATTTTTAATGGTATATAAATTATATTTCAATAAAGCTATTGCAAATAATCTTTTCCTTGCAGAACTGGTTTATATAAATCTTTCTCAAGAACCATGGAATATCTTTAATGAAAAAAGATGTAAAAATAACAAGATGAAGTTGACATCATACTAAAATAGCATTATTAAATATTAAAGTCCAAAAAGTAAAAAGTAGAAAGTCAAGAAACATTTTTGATAACACGGAAGAAATGCTACTATTTCTTACCTTGAGAAATACATATTTTTGTTGAGTAGTGAAACCAAGGAAATGTTTTTAAGTTGTGAATCACTTCTATGGTGTACAGTCATTCCTATTAAGTAAAGCACAGACAAGTAATATCATTCATATTTTTGATATATGGAAAATTACTATTAAATGTACGTCACAGCACCATACTGACCAAGATTTTCCAGGAGGACTTGCCTTTTTTGTAGTCAGCAGCTTTTAAACTTAAGCAGAATGATGTGAAGGCAAGAGAGCTGGATTCGGAATCAGAAGACCTATGTTTAAAACTAGCTGTGATTTCTGTGGATTAAACACTCAGCCTCAATTTCTTCTGTAAAATAATGGGGACTCCTCTGATTGAAACGTTTGTTATGAAGATCAAAATGGATATCATATGTGTACTGGAGAAGGCTCTGCAACTATAAGGTATTGGAATAACTATTAATTATTAATTTTCAAGATAAATAACATTATTTAATGTCATTAATTAATATTTATTATTGTTTTTGTTATTAAGCACTTGGAAGACCTAGCATCAAAATTTCAATACAATTATAATTGAGAAGACCAAAGGGTAAAATTTCTCTCTCTCTCCTTCCAATGTACTTAACTCAAAAGTTAAAATATTTTGAAGACTTGACTATTATTCTATTTTCTAAAGAAATCGTGAATAATAGAACATATCAAATCTATAGCAGAACCTATATCTGACCCTTCTGTATTCAGTTAATCCTACAAAATAGAAACCATTATCATGCATGCCTTCAATAAATAATAATGCTAGGATATCCTGAGAAATTTTTCAGCTTTCATGTAGTATTCATTTTCAGCTTTCATATAGTATTTTTCAGCTTTTTTCAGCTTTCATATAGTATTCATACCCACGTTAAACTTATATTTTTTCTAAATCAATTTTTACCTTCTACTTTTTATTGTTTTATATCCTATCACAAATATAATACAAATGTATTAAACAAAATTTAGAACACATGAACCAGCAATAAGAAAAAAACCTTAATAGTCCTACAATAATAATAAGTTTGTACATGTCTTATGAAGAGCATAGTTGTGTTATCTTTCAGTATGTTCAAATAAACATTGTTTCTGGATCTTCCTCTTCCCCTTTCCTTTAAAAAATTATTCGTAGTGAGTAATATCTCTCTCTCCTGCCTGACCTTGAAGGCAGATGGGATGTGTAATGTTTTTGCTAAAACTCTAAATGTTCTCATTTTTTTAAAAAAATGCTAACTAGTAGGAAATGAAAGAAGTTTTATCACTGATTTCCTTTTTTTTTTTTTGAGACGGGTCTCACTGTGTTGCCTGGGCTAGAGTGCGTGGCGTCAGCCTAGCTCACAGCAACCTCAAACTCCTGGGCTCAAGCAATCCTCCTGCCTCAGCCTCCCAAGTAGCTGGGACTATAGGCATGCGCCACGATGCCTGGCTAGTTTTTTCTATATATTTTTAGTCTGATTAATTTCTTTCTATTTTTTAGTAGAGACGGGGTCTCGCTCTTGATCAGGCTAGAGATTTCCTCTTTTTAATCAGCACAATTTTCTGTATATTCTGACCACCTATTTCTTTACTTTTACTTGATGCCAAATCATTAAAATGTGCCAACTCTTTTTTTTTGAGTACAGACATATGTTTTTATAAAAATTTGAGGAAACAAACATTATGAAAAAAAGGAAATCAGTTATTCTCATCTCATAGATATTGTCACATTTAATATATTTTCATATCTTCGTTGTCATTAAAAACATACATAAAAACAAACATATTAAAACACAAAAATGTAAAACAGCTAAACATTCAGGTACAATTTCTTTTTCAAACTGTAGAACTGTGGCATGCAGAGGGAATAATCTGAACTACTCTGGGAGGAATTCTCTTAGCATCAGCTCTCTACGTGCCTTTTCTGCTTTCCCTAGCAGGTTCAAATTATACAAACCTTGTCTGGTTGATTAAAAGATGTAGCTACTCTTCAATTATTGTTGCGGTTTGCTTTCCCATTGGTTTGGAAGTTTTTAGTTCAATTAAAAATGTTTGGTGTTTTGTTTTGTTGTGTTTTGTTGTGTCTTGCCCTTCACATGCCATATCCAGTTAGAAGAAATTGCCTCATTAGTTATTTCCTTCTCTGAAAATAGGTTTGTTGTTAATTTCTCCCTTCAGTGTTACAATTCTGTCCAAAAGATAAAGATTTAATTCTGAGCACTGCCAGAATTTACAGGACATTTTAGTTGACCAATCTTTATGTAAAAACAGTCCTTTGTCTTTTCATAAGTGCCTCACTGTTGATATATTACCTGTAGCAAATAAGGGACTTGGAAATCTGAAATGTAAAGATAAAATTCTTTGTAGCAGTTTCCAGAAGCAGTTATTAAGAAACCAGCACTATAGAAACAATGAGCTGAAATTAGGATACAAAGTAAATGGAACCATATTATTTTCTATTTACCTTCATTTTCTTCATTTAGTACATGAAGAAAGGATGATTGATATAAACTGTTTTTGAAATAAATTATTTTGTATATGTATATCTGTGTATCTCAAAGATGTTTTGGTCAAAACTGCATTTCTAGCTCCTAAAGTTATCTCAACATTCTTTAGAAAGAGATCTTTTTTTTTTTTTTTAACTCTCTCTCCTTCTCCCCAACCTGCTTAGATTATGCGGCTCATAAATAAATGTTTTGCTATTACCTTAAACCCTTTTCCCTTTCACCTTTTTGTCATATTTCCCTGGCAAAACCTCCATCCCTAGGCAACACAAGCATCAACTTTTTCAGTGTCTACCCCAGCAGCCCAGGCCTTAGTAGAAAAAGTACAGTACGACAGATTGATTCCATCAGGATTGAAATCCGACCTCAGATGGCCCTAACACTGTCTGGCAAGCCTCCTGTGTCTATGTGGTTTATTTATTAATACTTTCCCACTCTTCACAACAGTTTCAGACCTTCTCCATTCTCTTCTGCTCTCTCTAGCCCGGTGGTTCTCACACGGGGGTGAGAGGATAATTATGCCTCCCACCCCTGGGGGACATTTGGCAATGTCAGAGGACAGTTTTGGTTGTCACAGTTGGGGGTGGGCAACAATATCATTGACATCTAGTAGGTAAAGGCCAGGGATGCTGCTCAACATCCCATAATGCACAGGACAGTCCCCATAGTATAGAATGTCAATATGCCGAGGTTGAGAAACCCTACTCTAGCACCTTTGTACCCAGCAGATTCCTTCTTTCCTTTATAGAGAAAATAGCAGCTAACTGTTGGGATCTCCCTCATCTTTTCCATGATATTTCAAACACAAAACATTTCTATATTTCTATACTCAGCCTCACATCTTGGGACTATAGATAGAGAGGCTATCCCCTTCTGGCTGAGGCTAACCCTACCACCCATGCTTGGAATTCAAAGCCTCTCATTTTCTCCGTAACATTATACTATTTATTAATACTATTCATTTTATCTTATGTGTATCCAATCTTGCCTTCTATGTTCTTCCTTTTGATTTTAAAAACAATAAAGTTTCTTAAAAAAAAACAAAACAACCTCCTGTCCTTCCAGGTACTGCCGGTCCTCCTCTCTCTTTGCAGCCACATTTCTCCAAATAGTTGTTAATGGTACCAGCTGTCTACAATTCCTCACCTCTCACTCACTGCTCAACCTACTCAGGTCTGGCTTCTGGCCCTGTCACTCCATTAAAATAGCAATAATGTAAGTCACCAATGCCCTTCATGTCATAAATTCCTGAGATAATTTTTAATCTTCCTTTGACTTCACCTCTCAGCAGCATTCAGCAATGTTTATCACTCCCTGCTTTTTGAAACAGTCTTCCTTTGATTTCTGTGACATACGATCTCTTGGTTTTCAGTATCTCTGGTCAATTCATTTGGTTTTTGTGGATTCATTCTCTTCATGGCCTTTAAATGTAGGCATTTTCTTAAGGCTCAGCCCTGGAACTTCACATCTTCCCAACTTTCACTCTTTTGCTAACTCATGTCATTTGTATCCATTGCTTGTTTAGTACATATATGCAAGATATTTTCAAATTAATATTTCTGGTCTAGACCTCTTGGAGTTTCAGGTCTGTATATCCAGTTACCTACTTTTCTATTTGTATGTCTCAGGATACCTCAGCCTAACACATTTCTCTCTTTTCTTTAACCCTCCTCCTTCCAACATCCCCTTCCAATTTGGGGGAGATTCCCCAGTCTCGGCAAGAGGGAAGTCCCAATCTTCTATTAACTCTGGAAGAACCTAGTCCTCTTTCTCTCTAATGCCAAGGCAGCCACATGGTCAATTCTTTTCTAATTGCTTCTTTGCCTCTTGAGCAACTGATTCAAAGGCAAAGAGGTATCCAGCAGTCATTCCAAGCCTAGATGGCAACAATGTACTCTGCTGCAGTGGTTTTGGTGTTCTGGTCAGGCTGTTCCTCTTGAAAGGTGTCCTCTGTCATTCTAGGTTCTCCAAAGTGACCTCAATTCGTGTCTATTTTCCAAGCCTATTCAGTCAGAAAAGTAGGGATTGTTCTGAGGATAAAGGTGCTTATTTGGGAGAGTTTGCCCTATGCTGTCATCCAAATTCTTTTGGGATCACTCTTTCACAATCAACTCATATTTTCATGAGAGAACTAGATAGACTGACATTGAAATGTGGCAACCAAAACATGGATTAATGTTGGGAATGGTGAAAGTCTGGTTTTGGTTTTGGTTTTTGTTTTGCAAGAAATGAAAGGTTCTGTTAGCCTGGTAACTAGAAGTTCCTAGGTTTTAATCCATACTGTGAACCCAAAATTTAGGTATTCGAATTTAATAATATCTTTTTTTGAGGTTTCTAATGCCATTAAAAATACTAATTGCTATCCGTGGTCACTGAATTGTTCAAATTCTTCACTGATGTTAGCAACGTTGTCTTGGAGAGCTTTATCCCTATTGGGCACTTGGGCCCAGGTGACCAAAGATGATAACTTAATTACCTTTTGGTCATGGCTATGCCATGAACTTTTACATTATCTTCCCAAAATATTAAGAAGACTTTCTGTAACATCCTACTTTCTGGTTCCAAATTCTTTCAGTCAAGATATTTTTGATTGCAAATAACAAAAAGCAATTCTGGTCTCCTTCAGAAAAAAAAATCCATTAGAAGAATACATGGGCTCATGGAATCAACATGTGGCTCCTATTCCCTTAAATGAGGTGGTGATACTGCTAGAATGATTTGCAGACTTGTATCCAGAGTTGGAAGCCCAGAAAGCCTCAGGGCACCAATTATAGGTGAAACCTGGGAGGAGAAGGTTTAGACATCAAAAGATTGTAGGACTTTACCAAGTTACATCAGCAGTAATTTGGAGAACATACATAAGGATAGAATTTTAGGACATATGACCAAGATGGAGAAATATCATTTTAGATTAGGCTAAACTTTTCCATACAAGTTCACTTACCAGAGATTCCTGATGCCATGTGATGGTGAAAAGCTGGACTGGTTGACAATAACTTGGACTTACAAATGAACTTGTGATGCAGAAATGTCTTAGAATAATATAGAGAAAATAATTAAACTAAGTGGGAGATTGGAATCCTGGATTTGTCCTGCCACCCATCCATCCAATAAATGTATCCCTCAAGCAGGACCAGAAAACATTCCATTTACTAGGGCTTTTGAGATACGCATTGTAATCAAAGCTGTGGAATATTTCAAAAGGAGTGTGCTGGTTGTTCTCTGGAGGCTGTGGGAGAAGCTGAAATAGAAACGGATTTCCTGATTTCAGTAGAAATAGAGTCCTAAGGTGGTAGAAGCCAGATGGGTCATTTGTCGTGGGAGGAATGAATGGAAGGCCTGGTTACCGAAATGGCAGCAGGGTATGAAATGGTCTGACTGCAGGAATCTTTAACAGTGACTAATTGATCATGGAATCCTTGGGGCTGAAATGGAATAGTCCATTAAGGTCATATTTGATTTCTCTATTCAAAAATTACAGGTGAACAGAGTTCTGTTCTCTATACTCTATAGTAGAGTATAATATATATGTCTTATTAGTGGTGGTTAATTCTAAAATTTATCCCCTATGCTACAGAATATATATCACAATGAAAGTAGAGGAGGAAGGGACATTACCTGGAAACTGTAGATTTGCGACTGCACAGAGTAACTGATGAGATTTGGGATTACCTTCATTTGGAAAAGGAATGTAGTTTTGTGGTACAGGTTGAATATCCCTTATCCAAAATGCTTGGGATGAGAAATGTTTCAGATTTTGGATTTTGGATATTTGCATACACATAATGAGATATCTTGGGGATGGGATCCTAGCCTAAACATGAGATTTATTTATGATTCATATATACCTTATACTCATAGCTTGAGGGTAATTTATACAATATTTTAAAATAAAGTGTAT
>RJWJ010022710.1:0-26565 GCA_004363605.1 Indri indri | reverse complement strand
TAACTGAAAGCTTGGAAAGGGAAACTGCAAATAAGGAAGGACTATTGTATTGCAAAAGAAGATCAGTCTCAAATCAGTAATCCAAGCTTTTATCTTAATAAGTTAGAAAAGAAGAACAAATTAAACTGAAAGCAAACAGAAGGAAGGAAATATTAAATACAAAAACCAAATCAATAACATTGAAAACAGAAAAGTAATAGAGAAAAATTTGTAAAACCGAAAGCTGACTTTTTGAAAAAAAAAAAAAAAACCCAATAAAATTGATAAAACTTGAGGAAGACTAACCAAAAAAAGAGAAAGAGAGAAAAGACATAACTTACAGTTATTAAAATTTTCTCTAAGTCTAAAATTCTATTGAATACAAAAAAGATACACAGATATTCTCTCAACATAAAAGATGATTGTCGTTACGTACTTGGTAAATATTTGCTGAACTGAGTTGAACTGGCTGCCCTGGCAGCATGGAGCAGAGATTGAGAACAGGAAATAAATGGTTTGGTATTTGCAAAATTCGTTGCTTAAAAGGTCAAGTACTATTTGTGAATTGAGAGTTTTGCCTACAGTTTAGTTTATGAAAGTCAGAGTTCAGATTATTTAAAAGGATAATTTTTTAGTTATTTACTAAAAATATTAGAATCACATATTTGAATTTTGATTCTGATCTTTTTACCAGAAAAAAAAATCTTTGTTGAGTGTAATGTAGAACTTTTTAAGAAATTAGTTGGGATCCCACTTTAAGAAATGAGTTCTGGCCGGGCGCGGTGGCTCACACCTGTATTCCTACCACTCCGGGAGGCCGAGGCGGGCGGATAGCTCAAGGTCAGGAGTTCAAGACCAGCCTGAGCAAGAGCGAGACCCCGTCTCTACTAAAAAATAGAAAGAAATGATCTGGACAACTAAAAATATATATAGAGAAAAAAAAATTAGCTGGGCATGGTGGCACATGCCTGTAGTCCCAGCTACTCGGGAGGCTGAGGCAGAAGGATTGCTTGAGCCCAGGAGTTTGAGGTTGCTGTGAGCTAGGCTGACGCCACGGCACTCACTCTAGCCCGGGCAACAAAACGAGACTCTGTCTCAAAAAAAGAAATGAGTTCTGATGCACCTTTTGAAGCTTGTTGCAATTAGGAAGCTTACCTGAACTATGCCTTTGACATGGAGTTGGATGAGTGTCTAGTTTGGGAAGGTTCAATGCCAATTCTATTAGTGGGAATTTATATAGCTATGTATCTCATCAATACCACTCTTCCATATTACCTTTATACATTACAGTTGCCTACATGGTTGTCACAGTCTCTTGAATAAAAATGCTATCTATATTCATCATTAATTCACCTGTCAAAGCAAAGTTATTGCTTGCAAGGAATTCAATCCCCAGAGTCTACCAGGTCCTGTACTGAACAGGTGCAGGAGAGCACACAACCCAGGCCTGCATAGTGTCTTTTTGTACTTGAGTTTCACTGGGTGAAGCATGTGTTATTTTAACCTTTCCTACTGTGACCAGCCATGAAGAATTCTTTGAAGCTGGTCTGAACATGTTTTGTTCTTCCTCTGTGGGGTCTCTTTCTCCCACAATTTGTGTTCTCCTCCTCCTTTGGGAACTGCTCTGTGTATGCATTTTTCTTTCCCTCTATTCACTCCCAAGCTTTATCATTTCACTTTTGACTTTAGCTTTGTTCCTTCAAACTTTCTGCTTTCATTTGACAAGCCCTCCAGGAGTAAGAGCTGAAAGAAAGCAGTGATTGAATATAGATGTTCAATTCTCAGTATTGCTCTGCTAGATTAACTAGTGTTAAAATTTTTGGTGATGACAGGAAGACCCATGTTTTGAAACAAAATTACCTGGGCTGTATATAATACTATTTTGCCTTAAAAACATTTGTTTCTACAACCATAAGTGGAATTTCCCATGCAGAGCTTTCTGCTTCTCCAGTGGCAGTCAGTGAGTTAGCCTCACTTGTCTTTGGTTAGCTTTAATACACTCTCTAGCTAAACAAAGAAAAGGTCATTTGAGCCAAACTGGATAGCACTGGATTGATGGAAATCTACAGCCTCATGCAGTTCCAGCCTTGATGTGTTTTGCTCTGAGATTTGGTCTAATACTTTTTCTATCACAGCCCACACAGGGGCACATGCAAATACATACACATTCTCAGGCACATGTCTGAAACACAATTTCATGAAACAGTCTCTTTCCCTGTGCCTGACACATGCTGACATTTTCTATCCTATGTCCTTTGAAATTGCTGGTCACACATGACTAAATTGATTTCGTGACCTACTAATAAGTGGCAACCTGAGTTTATGTGACACTGCTTTAGGGGTGGGAACTACTCATTTCCATGGATAAATTCTTACATTTTCTTATCTTTTAATAAAACTTTTCATTGACTTCTTTCTCTCATCTCATGAAGTGGCCAGGACTCTTCTCTAAATGGATCATGACTTCTGCTGACCCAGTTAAAGGCTCGGAGATGTAAATAAAGGGAAGATTGAAATCCTGAAAGCTCAGGGATTCAGTGTCAGAAAAGTAAACTCACAGACCAGATCTGTTGGGAACAAATGGATGATTATGTGACAATGAGGAGGAAGGGACAAAAAAGCTGTTAATCACAGTCAGAATCTGAAGGTTTAATATAAGCAAAACCTACATTCTGTTCAGAAAAGCACATGAGTTTGCAGAAAATAAATATTTAGATTTCATCTAATATATGTACGTTTATAGCGGGATATATTGGCAACCCCACCCTTGGTGGGAGAGTAATGAACTCTAAGAACTTAATTGAGCCCATCTGTGGGACAACAGGGACAGACGCTGTTAAAGGTTAATGTCACTCCCAAGAGGTAGCCCCACTCCTCCCCCAATCAAGAAAGCAAAGCAACCCTATTTTACATAACAGGGGGACCACTGACACTCTCTGGGGAGGCCTCCAGTGCGCATTATCTTCCAGAGAAAGAACATCCTGTCAGTCTTGGAAAAGGCACGTCATACTGAAGTAGTTCTCCAGAAAATGCTGCACATAGAGTCACGTGAGCTTTGTGAAAATACTGATTCGGATGAACCTTCAGGGTGAATTCAAATTAACTGAAAGGAAACAAAATGCTTGCAGTGTGCTGGTGGAAACAGACACCACAAAGGGAATCTGAGCTGAAAACCTACCACCGACCATCAGCCTCCTTCTCACCCAACTCCCACCCCAGCTGCTGGGAGAACAGGGATGCAAAGGGTGTCAGGACTCCCCAGTGGAAGCCTTGGGAAGTCCACGCTCTTGCTACTCAAAGTGTGGTCCACACACTGGCAGTATCAGCATCACCTGGGGGCTGGCTAGACAGGGACTGGGGTAGAGTACACGGCAGCAGCCCTGGGTGTCTCTGAGGGAAGAATGGAAGGACCCCTAGCCCTAGCGGCATGTTTCAGAATAGACAGACCAAGAAAAAGGGCGAGACAGTGCCTTTTCCTTACCCCTGTGTGACTGAAGGGAAGAAGACGTCCAACATTTGACTTTCTCAGATAAATCCCACTGTAAACACAACTGCTAATGAAATTTCTGTGTCACATCTAAAGAAAAGTCAGAAGGTTATTGGCTTCCTATAATACAATGTAAGGTCGGGGACTTTTATCTATTTTATTCACTGTTGGATCCCTAATATTCAGTTCATCTTTATCCTCCCCACCCCCACACAGACACACACTTCCCTGCACGCACACACACAGGCAAACTCTATGCGTCGGTGTGCACAGGACAGGCTCTGCTGCAGCAACAGACAACCCCAAAGCCTCCTCATTCATGCCCAAATTCAGGGCAGTTCAGCAGAGCAGCTCTGCGAATGGCAGTGACCCAGGAAGCCAGGCTGATGGAGGCTGTGTCTCACCATGCACTTTCCAGGCACCATGGCAGAGGTAGAGCAGCTTTTAAGGGCTTCCAGCCAGAACGGCATTAACATTTCAGTCAAATTTCTTGGGCCAAAGCAAGTCACATGGTCATGCCAAATTTCAGAGGGGGAAGGAAAGCGAAAGCATACCATGTGTCCAGAAGGAATAGAAAGGGAAATATTTGGTGAACTACATTACTGATTATCAGTGTTAAATGAAGCTTATGAATCAAGTTCTATGGAAACACAGATCAGAGAATAATTAATTTTCTTAATTATAGTAAACAAAGACAACTTTCAAAACACAAACATGGGGTTGTTCAAAGAAAATCAGAATTAGTTTTTATATAGATTCATACTAATTTTGTAATACGGGAAAATATTCTATGTTTCAGAAATAGGTCGTATGTTTCTCTCCTCTTTTTCTCATTTGATTCCTCCATGCGTGGAGTGTTCCCCTTCTTCATGCTTTAGGGGTCTGAAGGATTCTTG
This sequence comes from Indri indri, assembly GCA_004363605.1. Lineage (NCBI taxonomy): Eukaryota > Metazoa > Chordata > Mammalia > Primates > Indriidae > Indri > Indri indri. The sequence continues at coordinate 22,203 of RJWJ010022710.1, read as the reverse complement.
TGATACCATTCTAGAAATGTGGGCCGGATTCTGTAATGTTACACAGATTCATAGCTGATGAATGATTTGAGGTTGTTTGCATGATCTTTAGTAGTGTTCCAAAGTTTTCTTTATCATTTGACAATTTTTATCATGGACCTAGATGAAGATGTGCAAGGCAGACATACCATATTTTCAGATGACATAAAATTGGAAGGGCTAAATTATATGCTGGCTGAAAAAGATCACAATTCAGAAAAATGATGATATACTAGAAAGGTCAGGAAAACCACAGGATGAACCTAACAAAGGCAAATGAGGTCCTTACTCTCAGATCACATAGGAAAAAAGACAATTACATACATATTTTGCATATTTACATATCTCTTTGCCCCAGTACAGATGTATGGTAACTTCTAAAGATATATGAAATAAAATAAGGTGACAAATTAAAAGTAGTTGAGACACAATAAAGAAAACAAAAGTTGGAGCTAAGAAAGAATCAAGCAAGGAATTAAAGGTACCTATCATAATGATGTACTTGGTGTGGAAAAGTGCATAAAAATAAGATTGTCAAATTCAGTGCTCAAAAAGATTGTGGCTGAAACAGCTCAATGTGGCTCAAGATGACTTCAGGACACAGATGGCAAGTAGAAGTCAGCTTTTGCTTTATGCTTCAATTCTGACTGGTAAGTGGATTCTTGGAGCATTGTGATAGGCGGGCTTCTGAGACTGGGTTTAGCAGGAACTGATTTGGCCTTATAGCCACCGTTACAGGAGATAGGGAGAGGTGGCATTTATGCTGGGTATTTGCCATTCCAAGGACAAAACCCTTCCTTTTGTGTTAGAAAATTTATTCAACCAGGGAAGCAGATGTCAAAGCAAAATGATTGGGAGTGAGGAGCTTGGCTAGGATTTAGTTAAGTGGCAGGTATGGCAATGGGCTCATTCAACACCTATACTAACCTGCTCCTTTCTAGTGTGTGGAAAACCTACTCTGGGCCCCCTTTTATAGGAGCTGCAGCCTCCCTTGTAGGTGTAGAGGGAGCTTAGTGGATGCTGGAATGGATGTAAATGGTTCATCTTGGGAAAAGGCAGACCATGCCATGCAAATCCTTCACTTTGGGATTCCTGGCACGTTGGCGAATCTTGGTCACGGCATCTTCTGCTCCCCTTCTCTGTCTTGGAGCCCCCAGTCCCTCTTCAATGCTAACACAGCTATTGCCCAGGACAGAGTGGAGGATTAGTCTCTTCAAAAAATTGCAAGTCCCAGCTTTCCTCTTTCCGTTCTTGCTGCAACTGTCATCCCCCAAGGAGTGCAGAAGAGAGAGATGGTTCTAGCACTGTGAGTTCTGAGTTTAACTTAGCAAAGTTCTGGGCATGTGGTCCCCATCCCCAAAATGTAGAACTCAGGGAGAGATTTACATGGAGCAGGTAGCATAGGATGAAGGTAGACCAATTAGCTTTTGTGGCATAAGATGTCACCAAAACCTAGGTCTTGAAACAACAAATGTTTCTTATTTCTCATGATTCTGTGGGTTACGGCCATTTTTTCTGGTCTTGAAATGCTCAGCTGATCTTGTCAGGTAGCTGGTGGCTTGGCTGTAGCTGAATGGTCTAGGATAGACTTACATGTCTGGTTATTGGCTTGATCTCATTTGGGTGAGACTTGGCCATACAGGGTTCCCAAGAGCAGCTAGAGAGGGCAAGTCCCAAAGCACAAACACCTTTCCAGTTTCTGTTTGTGTCACATTTGCTGCTGTCCCATTGCCCAAAGCAAGTCATGATGGCTAAACCCAAATTCAAGGGATGAAGATGTAGACTCCATTACATGATCCAGAGAAGGAGGATATTGATGCAACCACTCCTCCTGAGGAGGACCTAAGTCACATTGCATATAGGAAGGGCAGGTATTTGTGGCCATTTGCAATCTTTCACAGGAGGGAACACCCAGCTAGGGGATATCACCCTGAGGAGCCAAATCAATCCTTCCAGATTGTTCCTCCTATCCCTGTGTTTTATAATTTGAACTGGAATCCCAATGTCCCACCGAAACACTTTCAAGGATGCTGAGATCTCTTATGGAAGGTTTATTCCTGGAAACTGTGCAACCATTATTGTTCCGATAGAAATGTGGGTCTGAAGACTCAACATACAAATGACCTTTGAAAATACAACCCACTTATAATTTGGGGCCTGCCTATCTCGTTGGCTGAAATGGAGTTGTGGAAATGAGCTAGTATTTTTCCTTCTTTTAATTCATTCTGTACTCTGGCAGTAAGAATCTCTTTCTGAGGTGGATACAGATGATAACCTCCTGATTTGAGTTTAAAGTTTGCACTATTTCATTTTTGGCTGGTTATAGCCAGAACTGCTCTTTTCATTGTAGAGCCAAATGATTATTTATACTTCTCTTGGATCATTTTTTATATACCATTAGCAATGACTGCAAAGCGCAAGGGACTGAATATTTACATCCAAAATTCTGAAGTGAATATTCTCCCTTTGGCAGATACAATTGCTCAGGGCTGTAAGACCTGGCAATAAAGAACCATATGTCATTGCTGGATTGTTATATCACTGCAGCAATGGCTTTCGAGCAGCCGAAGCTCTGAATGTCCCTGCTTCTCACTCCACATGTGAGTGCGGCTAGGGGTTGGCTGGGTGTTGCCTGTTAAAGAACCCTAGAAGATAATGAAGAAACATCTCTGTTTTTTCCTAATGATTAACTTCCTCTTGTTATAAACAGAAAGTTGTTATAACCAATAGCATGGCAGGATTCAGGGCTCACACAAAAAACATTTATTGGTCATCTAGGGAGATTCTAAACTTCAGATTGTCCTGATGATTCTTGGAGCAAAAGACATGTTCCCTGGCCTCAATCAGCTTGCATCCTAGTCGGGGTGCAAAAGAGGAGCATAAATAACTATCAAAGAGAGAACAACCCATAAAAAATGCAAAGAAAGGAACATGAAGTTCACAGGCAGGAAGTAGCAATATTTTTCAAATTCCATTCATAGCACTTATTACATGGCATTTGATCATTGATTTTTCTTGTCCTCTTGAAGGCAGAAACTGAGGCTCCCTGCGTTTATCATCTCCAGTGCATCTCAAAGTGCCTGCCACCCAGTAGAATAGAAACGGATGAATGTCTGCAGATTGAGTAAATGGATGACTGCATTGATTCACTTAGCAGGGGGAGTAAAAGTTTTGTGGATCTGGTAAAATTTGACAGACACTTTAGAAGAATTGGCAGACACCAGGGAAGTAGGGACAGAAAGCATTTGCCTTAGAGAGCACAGACTGAGCACAGAAGTGGAACTGGGAAAGTACGAGACATGTAGGAGAAAAACTAATCCAGTTTGGCTGGAGTGTGGAGCGCCAGCTCGGGTCCTCGAGCTGCAGCGTCAAGCTGAGGTGTGCACCAAGCCATGTGAGGGGCTTCGTCACTTCTCCACTCCTCTCCTTAAGGAACAAGCTTCAACCCACCCATCCTGTCCTCTGATTCCAACTGGAGATTTGGGCAGAGTACAGCAGAGCAGTGAACGAGCAAAGAGGAGCCAACAGTGATGTCAGTGGTGCCTGCCCCTAGACAGTGGCCACCACCATCATCATTATGGAGATAATGGCCCCAGACTCAATACGCTCACACTGAGTGCCAAGCACTGTGCTGACAACTTACCATGGCTATCTGATTTTATCCCCCCAACAACCTTACTTCTTGCTTTGCCAATGAAAGTAATACATTCTGCATGAAGATGTTTGGATATATACTGGATCTGCCTTTGATAGACTCCAATAACTCACATTAATTCTTTACCCTTACTAAAGGCATACTGGCAGCATTTATCATTATTTTTTATGACAGAAAAGAGGCAGTTCAGCACAGTGGACTCTGAAGCTAGATCACCCAAATTAAAATTCCAGCTCTGGCACTTTCTGCAACTGTGGGCAAAAAAACTTATCCTCTTTGTGTCTCAGTATCCTAATCTGTAAAATGTGAATAATAATAGTAGAACCTATCTCAGAGTATTGTTATGACGATTAAGTGAATTATTATTTGCAGAAGGCTTAGTACCACTCTATAATGGTTGGCTATTATTAATATTACTGTTACTATTTCCATTTTACAAATGGAAAACAAGGCACGGAAAGGCAAAAAAACTTGCCCACCATCCCACAGTGGGATGTCAGGACACCAGTTCTGTCCTGTGAAAGAACCAACCCTCTCATGACCTTTGGTGGTGCATTGTGATTGCGTCTTTCATGGTTGCGTCCTTGGCATAATCTCATTAGAGACTGATCCCAGCAAATAATCTTAAGGGAACTTCCTTTTTCTTTTTGTTGGAACAGTTTTTAACCTGACTGCTAATGCCAGAAAAGGCACCAACCCACTGGTCAGTGGAGTGCTGTTGGTCACCTTCTCTGTGCAAGGTACAGAAGGCACATTCAAAGAGTAGATGATGACACTCTCTACCTCAAAAAGCTTATAACCAATTGTAACTAGGCAGGTGAAATGTGTTCATGAGAAAATCCCACCAAAAGGCATATTTTACTACTATTTACCACTTCCCACAGATAAAGAGGACGCCAAATGCACTGTGGGCTGGGGTGACAGGGAATTGTATCTCTGGGCCAGGGGTAAGTGTGGAGGGGGCTGTTGTGGGGGGTGTGTGTGTACGCGTGCACATGTGTGCTCTTGTGAAGAAGAACATGTCCCAAGTGCTAAGGAAAGAAAACAAGGCAACAAAGGGCAGCTAGAGAACCGGGTATATATAAGTTTGACATGACGCAAGGAGTCGGGGTTGAGTTTGTAGGTTTAAAGCGAGCATGGGATCATCTGGCGTTTCAGCGCAAAGGGCCTTTAGTATTTCCATCTTAACCTTTTTCCTAAGTGGATATAATTTTTACATAGGTTAACCTGGTTAAGCTGAACCAGGAACTGTACAACGTTTGGGACAAAAGCCTTTTTATCTCCCCATTGTTCATTTCTAAGGTTTTCTATCCATATTAAATGAAAAGCTTCTTACATAAGTGCATTTGGGTCAGTGTTGTTCTAAAGGTGAAGAGTATAGGGACTCAACTCTGGAAAAATACCTTCTAATTACTATGTCACTATTTTGATCTTAGGCTTCAGAGTAATGGCTTCCCTTTTGGTCATTTATTGATTTCCTTTTTGAAAATCTTTTTTGTTTCCATATATCATCATTTTGCACACATCTTGCCAGATCTCTGTAGTCAATTGCTATTATAAATTTTTCCTTCTCATGTATTGTTTAAGCAATTTTTTGAGGTAAAACAGATAAATAAGAAATAATTTCATCATCTTTTTCTTCCAGATATCTGTTTCCTAAACTGAAAGTGCCATTTCCGAAACTGACCATATTTGTATAGTCAAAAATTAGCTCTAGCTTTATTGAGCGTGCATTTTAATTTTTGTTTTTTTTTTCACTGTGAAGTTTCTTAGTCTGCTTTTCCTATAATTTAATAAAAAGGGACAAAATTAGAATGGAGAGAAGACATTGAAAAATGCCCAACAGGGGCGATAAGAAAAATGCCCTTTATAGACAGTGCTTTGGAAGATTAACTGTCTGAAGTGTAAGCACACGTATAAAAGTATTATTGTTTTTGCTGCTTTAAAAATACAGGATAAAATTTCTCTTTGAAATAATTATTGAAACTATTAAATAATTACATGTACCTCACCATTATGTTGGTGTTAAGGTTTATCACACTGGGTATGCTCAGGAAGCAAATCGGCTTGTGAGTGGGTGTGTTTTCTGATTTCTCTCAGGTGCAATTGGAATGCAGCTACATTTTATTCAGAAGCCCCAGAGAACAACTAAATGATGTTATTTACCATTACATATACCTTTTCTTAGCAACCAATTTTGTTTATGCAGCTAAAGATAATATCAGTAGGAGTCTCAGTGCGTGGTTATAATGCCTCCAAATCCAGAGTACTCGAGAAAAGCTCTGTGAGTAAGAATGTTGACTTCATGTTAGTAGCTTTAATCCAGAGATGACAACGTAAGGAAAAGGAATTAACATGAACTAGGGACCATAATAAGCCAGGCATTTTCACATTTTATGATCTATGTGCTCCCTACAAAGCCATAATGCCATCCCTTCTTTGAGTTGCAGATGCTGAGGCTCAGAAAGGTTAAGTCACTTGCCCAAGGTCATGCAGCTAGTAATGGCAGAGCAGAGCAGAGGTTGATTCTAGGTGTGTTTGACTGTGAGGACTGCCACCTTTCCACTGGAAACTATTACCTCTACCTGAATGGAAGGGGTTTCTTTTTTGGTAAAAAGCATCAGATGTATCATGGAGGTATGGGTTGGGCAGTTGGTCAACTGGAGACAAAGACTTGGGAGAAACTCAGGCCCATAATCTCTCACTTCCCTCTTCCTCCTGTCCTGCATGGGTACCTCCAGGCCTGTGTTTTTCCCTTTCCCAAACCCCAGTCTCTGGGGAGGATTAACACTATCGATGAATAACCAAGGAAAGTTCTGTGGGCGAGAAATCCCAACCAAGAAAATCTATAATTTCAAGATAACGAACACCACTTTGTTTTTGAAGGCACTCAACCTTGACAAAAAATGTCGGTCTGCACACCGTACTTTAGCAAAGCATCTTCCTGGGAAAAACAAAAAGCAAACCAAAAAAACCTCAAAACAAAACAAAACCAAAAAAATTTTTTTTTAAAACATCTCTATAAAACTGGGTGTCTGTATAGTCCTAGGCAGGGGTTGAGGAGAAGACACCCCTAACTGTTGGAGAAGGAAGTAGCCGCCCAGGCAGGGCAACGAAGTGAAGCCAGGTGGAGCTGGCACTGTGCACACTCACTCGGCTCTCATAGCCCGGGACAGGTGTTACCAGGAGTGGCTGTAGACAGTGCTTAGGAGATGGACTGTCTGGGTTTGAATCATGGCTCTCCCACTTACGTCTTTGTGAGTGAAGGCAAGGAACTGTGTCTCAATTTTTCTATCTGTAAAATGGGAGTCATAAAGGCACGTACCTCCAGAGAGCTAATCCAAGGCACTCAGAACAGGCCCTGTTACATAGAAAGCACCATGCATGGGTTGGCCCTCAAGCACGCATTGAACTCCCTCCTCCACTAGTCAGTGAACCCATCTTTGGAAGAGATAAGCATTTGTTATGATCCTACTTGTGACAATGATTAGAAAGAATTGCTTACCAAAAATGCATTTTAAAATCCTACAGCAATTATTTTATTTATCTAATAGGAGTATATAGATGAATTCACTCTTGACGAATTCTTCAATGGTCAAGATAAAATGAAAAATTACAAGTATATATTTGTTTTCAGCACCTACCATCATATATGGTGAACCATCTGTGGCTTTCCAAAATATCATTAAATTGGTGATTCAGCCCTGATCTTCTGACAACTCTTTACATAGTGAACTGTTTTGTTTTGTTTTATGTTGTTTTTTGAGAGGGTCTCACTTTTCACCTAGGCTAGAGTGCAGTGACCCAATCGTAGCTCACAGTAACCTTGAACTCCTTGGCTTGAGTGATCCTCCTGCCTCAGCCTCCTGAGTAGCTAGGACTACAGATACTAAATATTAGAGCTTTAAAGTACTGCCATTGAATGCAAATGGCATTCTCTCTCCCCCACCCCCCTTCCTTCCCTTCTCCCTCTCTCTTTCTCTCCTGGCCATAAATCGTTATCTATTCACTGGAAAAACATCAGAATTCCCTGGTGTTCAGCAGCCCACTGATTTTGCTAAAAGATTGTCTCATCCACCTCTGAATATGGAGTCTGGTTTCTGAATGGCCTGCAAGATTTATTTCCCCTGGTGGTTGGAGCTGATGTATTTTACCAAGGCAAACCCCCAAGCAACAAAGGACTAAATACATGGGGAGGAATCATTTGCATAAAGTAAGTGAACCCCATCAATAAACCCATTTGCTCTGTTATCAGAGAACTAGCTGTGCCCTCATCCATCAGCACACAGCCTCTCTGACCTCTCTCACTCCAGTTCACACCGGACTGCGCAGCCTCCCCAGCCGCCAGTCTGCTCAGACGCCAATGGCCTCCGCCAGCACCAGCCACGTGGGGAAGAGGATGGCAGCGTCAGAGGTACAGCCTCAGCCAGCGCCGTCCCATCCCCTGGGGTGTGAGCTTCTCGCTGCCCCTGGCTGCCTAGTTTAGAGTCAGCAGGCAGGTGGTTTAAGGAAGACATAGATAAAGCAGAGTTTAAACCTTGGCTCTGCCCATTTGTGGCTATGACAATGTGAACAACAGTTTTGACTCGCTGAGGCTCAGTGTAACAGTCTGTAAAATGAAAATAAATACTATTGACCTCATAGCATTTTGCGAGGATTAAAAAAGGCAATAGAAGTAGTGTCTAGTGTAAAGCCTGCCACATGGCAGGAGCTAGTGAAATGCTTCTTCCCTTATATGTCTCCTTCTCTTCTTCCCTTCCATCTCTCCCTTCCTTCTTTCTCGTCTTCCTCCTCTGTCTTTCTTCTTCACATGCGGTGTCCCGTTTGTCCAGGGCTTCTTGTGTGATTCTAAGTTACAGCATCTAGCGTTGTGATCACTTTCAGGACCTGAGATAGGATTTTCTGGCTCCATAATTTTAAATACCAATAAAATATTTTCTCATCAGCCTTCAGCCTTTCTTCCTAGCCGTAGGAAACTCCCCAGCAGAGATGATGTCATTAGCCCAGTTCCTGAGGTCTCATTTTTCTCCAAAACAGTGATGAATTTACCTTACCTCTGAGACTACCCTCGTCATCTCTGGGGCAAAATCACCTACACAGGCAGAGAACTGTATCCTGCTCAGTAGATGCTCAATAAATGCTTGATAATTTAGACCTATGATGGCTAAGCCCCAGGAGGTCATGCGGTATGAGATTCTGGGTACTAGGTGTCTGGGGAATCGGGTTAATCAAAGATATCAACATGCCTGGCTTCCAGAGAGACAGCTAAGTGTCAGGTTCAGAGCTTGAGCTCTGGAATCATACTGCTGTGCTCTGTATCCTCCAGCAAACTTCTCAAGCTCTCTAAGCTTGAGTTTCCCCATCTGTAAATAAGTGATAGCAAGGTGCTTTTGGAGTAAGTTGGAAATGGCCTCCAAGGCACTTAGCACAGAGTCTGTCATACGGTAAGAGGAACAAACATCGGCTAGTGCTGAGATGATCAGCCCTGGCTGAATCATGCCCTCCCCCTCAAATGCATATGCTGAAGCCCTAACCCTTGTACCTCAAAACATGACTGTATGTGGAGATAGAGTCTTTAAAGGGGTAATGAGGTCGTGGGGCAGCCTTCACCCTATATGACTGGTGTCAGAGGATTAAGAAGAGGAGCTTTGTGCAGACACACAGAGGGAACATCATGCACAGACACAGAGGGCAGACAGCCATCTGCAAGCCAACGAGAGAGGCCTCAAAAGAAACCAACCCGCTGACACCTTGCTCTCAGATTTCCAGCCTCCGGAATTGTAAGAAAATAAATGTATGCAGTTTAAGTGCCCCAGTCTGCAGCACTTTGTTGTGGCAGCCCTCGCGGACTAATACCCTGCCCATGTCAGCACCGTTTCTCACTCAGCCCTGTGACTCTGCGATCTGGCACTCAGCGTGGGCTCCAGCCATGATAGCCTAACGGAATTTAATAATCTAGTTCTGTTTGGGCCTTTCCTCACATTTTTTTATTCCTCAGTAAATAACATCCCCAAGCCACAGACTGGCCACATTTCAGACAAGGTCCCCATTTAAGAGACCATCATTGTCACCTTTTAGGCATCTGTATCTTAATCCACTGTTTGTTTGCCTCGATTTGCCCCTTTATTTCCTGAAGCATCAAGGGACCTTTTGGCTGTCTTTTCAATGATGTGGCCATCTGCCTGTGGGAGTCTCCTGGTTTGCCAGAAATTGGGACCTTGCCACTCCATCTGTCTTCTTGGATTCTGATGCACATTTGGCTACCTAGGGTTTTCCCGTGGGCCCTGACTGCTCTCAGAGCTTCCATGGCTCCAGAACCTTCTATGGTTGAGAGAGTGATGAGTGGGAACATTACAGTGTTAATCTTGGGTGGTTGGCTGTAGTTAGTAGAGCTGTGTTCATTCTACTCATGAGGCCATCATGGCCTAGTCAGAGTCAGTGCCTGAAAGGTCACAAATCAGGCATTTGGTCTGTTTCTCGGCAGCACCAGGACCCTCCCATTCCTCCACAGAACCCTTCGCTTTGCCTTCCTGCTCTGACCCTTGCCCTTCCTATGTCCTCCAGAACCTACCAGATCATTCTGATAGATTGTTCTGTATTCCCAGAACATGTTTTCTTGCTCTGTGTCTATGAACCCCCCACAAGTCCCCGTGGGGTCTCACATTGGCCAGCCACAGCGCAAGGAAGCTCGGGCCTCGTGATGCCTGTGAGTTGGAGGTGGATAGAGGAGGGCGGCACAAGCTGACAAACCCCAGGAGGAAGTTAAAACAGGGTCACTTTGCTATTTCCTGGACGTTGTGAGCAGCTCAATCCTGCCTCTGTGTAGCAAGATCACCAGGATACATCCTAAAGCTCTGCTAGGGGCAGAGAGGAATCTACGTCATGGGATCTAAGAATCCTTAGGTGCCCTGGATCTATGGCGGCTACGCCAGGTGTCCTGTGTGACACTGGATTTCCTCTTGGTGCAGCATGCTCAGTGCTATGCGGGAAAGTGGCTCATAAGGGTAAGACAAGGAGCCAGAACTTGCGCACTTAAAATACATCTGGAGGTAGAAAAGCAGACTGGAGCCAGGAAACATCTAGGAGGCAGGAGGCAAGCCAGAATGGGGAACCGCTTGGGCAGTCGAAAGTAGGAACATGTGTAGCTCGAGGAAGTGCGCGACCTGTACACACTGCTTTATTGACTTTCTGGGAAGTCATTAATCACTTCTTGCCTCAATTATCCTTTTTAAAATAATAAAAATATGGACCTGCCGATCTCTAATTCTATTTCTAGATGTTAATCTTCTTTACTTGTTAAATACCAGTGCCAGACCGTGTTAGCAGTCCAGCTAACAGATACAAGGTACAAGCAACGTGAAGTACTTGCCATCTGAGATCAACTTCTCTTCTAGGAGAGAAAATTCTTTTTTGTATGGTTTCTGCAAAGGCCAGAGCAGGCCAAAATCCAGGGCAGGTCTCGAGAACAGCTTTGGGAGCAAAAGGTGGCCCATGCATAATCATGTCCTAGTACTCTAGTAACTTGAACATTATCAGACCGCAAAGGAGGAGTCAGCAGTGAGGTTTGGGGATGAGTTTAACTTGTTAAACTACGAATCATGGTTCCAGGATAATTTTAAAATAGATGATGGTTACATATGGAACTTTCTGCCCATAGAATGACACAGTGGGGGACTGACTGAACTAGCCAGATAAAGTGTAGTCACACAAGAAACAATGAACTGTCAGCTTAGGACAGAGCAGTTATAACCCACTAGCTCACTCCTACCTCCTGTGTTTGCTGGAGAGATCCTACTTCCTGCATCACCCTCCTCCACCCTCTCAGTGGCTCCAAAATCTAAGGCAGAACGTTGCGCAAGACAAAAATAGGGAAAGCATTTGTCACCCACACCCTCAGTATGGTCTTCCCAGGGCTTTTCAATTTTCACCATGTGTTGAATCAGATTAGATATACACTAACTCTCTCAGGACCAGCTATGTAATTTGCCAGGCCTGATGCAAAATGAAAATGCAGGGCCCCTTGTTTGGAAGTTAAGAATTTGAAGATGGGGCCAGCACAGCCTTAGTCCAAGTACAGGGCCCTTCTGAGCACAGGGCTCTGTGTAACTACACAGGTGCCCATGGAGCTGGTCCTGACCCTTTCTCCCAGTCTTCCAGTCCTCTGCTTTCCTGATAAAGATGCCTGTTCACTCAGGGTTCCAGTTTTCGTCTCTGAGTGGTTCAACAAATCCGCACAAGCAACCTGCACGCATCGTTCTTTCTCCTGTGCTGTCTTGTTGTGAACCACAGACAATTTTATTGAAGTGAGGAAAAGGCATCAGAACAAATTTGACAAAGTTCATTGGCTCACATTTTCCATAGTGAGGCATCCTCAGGGTGCTAAGATCCTACAAGATATGCTGACTCTAAACCAGGGGTTCTTAATGAGAGGTGAGCATCAAGATTACCTGTGAGATACCCAGGGATTCCCAATCTGCAAACTTGATTCACGTCGGCTACTGACAAGCCTTCTCAGCAAAACAATGGCAAAGACACCCTTGAAAACGATTCCATTTATTTGTTATTGTATATACCTTATAACTCGTTTTGCCACTATTTTATTTTTGAGACATATATGCATATATATGTGTGTGTATCCCTCCTCCCGTGTTAGAATCTGTTTAAATTGACCTTTTTTTCAGAGTGTTTTAAACTTCAGTTTGGCTTGCAAGTTCTGTGTGGTGATGATTATCCACTTTGACTCAGGGTGAATTTATTTGTGGCTGGATCTAGCAGAGGCCACAAACTAATTATTGCAACCAACCAAGAAAAATAAACAGAAAGAGGAAATGCCACAAGTATTGACAATATTTATTGTAGCATATGGCTAATGTATAAAGAGGTAATAGAACGATGTATCTCAGGGGATCATTCAAAAGGAAAATTACTTAAATTAACTTTTCAGGCAAACCGAATTATGCATTATACCCTCCTGTAATGCTATACAAAGTCAATGTTTGCAAAAAGGAGAACTGGCGGCTATAAATCAAGCCTTTCAGAAGAACTGTTGTATCTGCAGGGATTTTTTTTTCCTTTGCTTTTTTGGCATTTGGATGAATGAAGAATTTTCTCAGCAAATTATTAATTACTCCTTCTTGCCTATAGAATTGAGTTCACTGTAGTTATGTAGGAGTCAATGGTATTCAAACTGCAGCTTTTGATGAAGTAATCGGCTGCTTCTGGGGCCTCTTTCAGCTGCCCTGGGCGTGCTTCACATGTAAACGACTGCCAAATGGATTCTTTCGACATTCCAGCCAATTAAAATACATTTAAAGTGCAGCTGGTGGAGAGGCAAACCATGCGATTGTGCGGAGAACTTCAGGGCAGCGAGACAGAAAACAAACTTTGCAGAACCCAGCTCGGGCGGCCGGGCAAGGCATTCGTTTGGGGGCAGTGGAGAAAGTCACAAAAAGAGGCTATCTTTAGCTCCCGTCAGAATCAAAGATGACACTTTGAGCACCACCTTGAAAGACACAAAAGAGGGAAGCATGTTTGTTAGGGTGTCAGTTTTCTCTCCCTGCCTCTTGAAACTCTGTGTGTTGGCCGGTTGCCCAATGTGGTGCCGCATACAAATGTTGACAGAACACAGCGCTGTTTGTTAAACCCGGCCCGGGGAAGCCAGTGATTAAAACTCTTGAAGGAAGATCCGAAAACCCCAGGAACTCTCCTCAATAGCATTAGAACATTGATCGAATGAAAGAGAAAGCAGAGAGTGGGCTAAAGTGAAACAGTCAGCGTCCTTGTCTGCTGTGCCTTCTCGGTAAGGACAGAATTTTCTTTCGTTTTCTTCTTTTTTTTTTTTCCTTGAATGTTGCTGTTGGTGTTGAGGGGAGCACCTCATGTGCTAAGAGCTCTGGTGCAGAGCTCTGATTTGCAGCGCAGGGTTTGCCTGTGATTTTTCTGGAGGACGCGAGGGGATCACACTCACTGTGTAAATAGACACAAGGCATTCCCCAGCACATGGAGTGTGTGAGTGCTTTTCCAGAACTCAGGATGGTACATTTTTAAATGTTTACCTCTGCTGAGCTATCCCAGCACTTGCTGCCGTGTGCCCAGGCGTCTGGAGGTTGACAGCAAATAGACTGCTCCTTGGAACCAGCAGTTATGATGTGTATGCCTGATTAATTTTTATTTTCATTTGAAATGTGGTTATTTCTGCTGCCAGCCCCACCCCTATGCACGTGGAGAGTGTTTTGTTTTGTATTTTTCTTTTCCTCCTGGGCTAATATTCAATCAAACCCAAGCATTGTGGTTTACTAAAGCAAAGCCAAAACGTTTGGAATTGCTTTGCTTTCTCCTGATTTTCACTGGAGAAGCTGCTAACTTGGGAATTCATTCTGAATCCCCCTTGTCTCATACTTTAAGGAGGCAGGTGCAGCTGCATTATCTCTATGGTCCCGCAAGGTCAATAAATACCCAGCTCTGGGGGGTCATACTCGGGTGCCCATCTTAAATTCCTGAGAATGCTAAGAAGGAGGATGACTGAGCAGGGGCAGTGTTTCCTACCCATCAATTGACCAGCAAAAGACATACAAAGTTCCTAATTGTGTCCTAGCTTAGCTTGTCAGGGTGGGACCGTCCTGGCTTCAATTTTGTTCATTGCAAACAAAGAATCTTGCACATTTCACGGTGAAGGATCACATTGCAGCATCCTGAGCTCAGTTAAATGTGCTTTATTAATCTTTAATGTGCCAGTAGCTCTGAGGTTATGCCAAGCTGAGCCTTTCCAAAATTCTCGAAGCTACCTGCTGCCAAGATAAACGGTGGCAGGCCCAGAAGGGGATCTTTTAAGGAAACTTGCAACTGCGAGGTTTTACCCATTAAGTTTGTCCCGGGTCAATGAAAGAAATCTTAAATGAAAGAGATTTCAGAAAGAGCTGCTTCAGCTCTGTGGCTCTGTGTGAGAGACCTGCTGGGGAGAGTCCATCTCTTCACATGAGCAGTGGTCTCCGCTCCAGGTTGAGGAGAGAATAGGCGTTCTACTGTGTACCTGGTGGGTTGTGTTTATGCAGTGGGTGCTGTGTGAATGGAGATGTGTGTGAACACAGAAACTTTCCTGCCTGTGGCTGTGTCTGAGCCCAGAGGAAAACAAGGCTGCACGTGTGGCGTGCCGCCTGTCCGATGCAACCAGGTCAGACATACCGAATGGGTCAGAGATGGGCGATGGCCACACCAGTTCATTTGGGCAAAAATGCAACTTTGCACAAAAGAAAAGTGGGATGGTATACCTCAGAAAACTGGGCAGCAGAGGGGACTTAGTGACTCGAAGACTGTATGAACCTGTGCGCGACTGGCTAGGTCCCAGAGAATGTAGGGCTGTGACCTCTCAGACTTTCGGTTACTCATGAGGTTAATTAGGGTAAATGGTGTCATCATCATTCCTTGGGATATAGGTAAGAGACAAAATGGACTCTACCTTTGGACTTGAGTCCTGCAAGCAGGGACTTCACCTGTCAAGATCGCTATGGGGGGAGCACTGGATTAGAGCTGAGAGGAGCTCCAAGGTCTTTTCTGATTTTAGAGTCAGTGATGCAAAGACTACAAATGTGTACAGGTGATAATGAGGTAGGATTGAGAGTGAAGGATGGCCTCAATTAAGCAGGTGGCTTATTGTCTTTAAAAAAAATCAAGGCTAATCTCCTTTCTGTGGCCTAGAACAGGGATTGACAAACTACAGATCACTGGCCAAAATCTACCCACCATGTATTTTTATAAATAAAGTTTTATTGGAACACGGACACACCCATTTGTTTACATATTTTCTATGGCTGCTTTTTTGTTATCACAGCAGGGTTGAATAGTTATGACAGAGACCCTATCTGTCCTCCCCCCACCTCCAAAGCCTAAAATGCTTACCGTCTGGCTCTTTACAGGAAAAGTTTGGAAGATTCAACATATAGACCATGCTTTTCAAACTATCTGTGGTGAAGGACCACTTTTGTTTTGGACTTTTTAATTTCTAATCTGTTATGGACTGATAGTTTTATAAAATATAAAAGAAATGTTGCTTGAATATTGTGGTGATGTCAAATTGCTACATTTCTATACATTTATTCTTAATTTTTGTACTTATCATTTTGTACTTATCAGCAAAAAGTAGTTTGCGGATTGGCACCAGTCCTCGGACCACACTTTGAGGAGCTCTGACCCCAGCTTAGCTTTCCAGCCTCATCTGGTGCCATTTGTCCCAAATCTCCAGTGATGCTACTCTTCTCTCTGAGGTGTGAATACAGAAAACTATACCCAACAATGTTCGAGCCTTTGCTGCTGATCTTTGCTTTGCTTGGAAGTCATTTTCCCTAACTCTTCACTTAAGTTCTCTTTCCTTTAGGTCTCTGCCTGAATTCGCTTCATCAAGGAGGCCTTTCAAAAAAATTCCATCTGAAAAATACTCCCTCATCTTACATAATTCTTTCTTTGTAGCACTTATTACAATCAATACTTCTCTTGTTTATTTATTTGTTCATCTTATTATTTGTTTCTCTGTGTTGGTCAGAATTCAGTAACAGATAACATAGTCTATTTCAGCTGCATTAAGCAGAAGGGATTTTGTACTGGTTTTAGAAGACACATAAAATCTTGCAGAAGGAATGAGGGAGCAGGCAGAATTCCAAAAGTAATACTCAGAACATGACCAAATCTACCACTATGTCTCTGTTACTGTCACAAAGCTAGAAATCGGGAAACTGTCTTAGTCAATTTTCTGTTGCTTATGACAGAATACCAGAAACTGTGTAATTTATAAATAAAAGGAGCTTATTTATAAATTCCTTACAGTTATGGAGGCTGGGAAGTCCACAGTCAAGGGACTGACTGCATCTGGTAAGGGACTTTGTGCTTGTGGGGACTCTCTGCAGAGTCTCAAGGTGGTGTAGGGTATCACACCATGAGGGGACTGAATGTGTTAGCTCAGGTCTCTCTTTCTCTTCTTATAAAGCCACCAGTCCCCCTGAATTGATAACCTTTAATGCATGAAAGGATTAATACATTCATGAAGTCAAGCCCTCATGATCCAATTACCTCTTAAAGGCCCCACCTCTCAATACTGTGACATGGGAGATTCTATTTCAACCTGAGTTTTGGAGGGGACAATGTAATCCTGATAACTCCAGGATTACATTGCCTCTGCTGTCATCTCTTCCACCAAAACAAGAATCTCTGTTTCTTGAAACATGTGAAGCTACAGACAGGTTACTGTAGTCTTTGCTGCAAATGTTGCAAAATATTCAACATCGCTGGCAGGAAGAGCAGAAACATAGCATCCACCTCCTGATCTTCACTCTGACTTTCAGATCCCACTAATGGGGGTCTCCTAGACAAAATATGGAACACAACAGAACCCAAGCTATGAGAGAGTCAGAGAAGTGCTTGACTTAATATCTTAAAATGTTGGTTTTTTTAGTCTCTAACGTTGAAATGTAGTCCCCATAAGCTGCCTGTGTCCTCTACTGGAGGGTAATCTCCATGAGGGTAAGGACCTTGTCTGCTCGTTCTTCATCTCACATCAGTGCTAAGATTAGTGCCTGGCACGTGTAATATGCACAATAAATGTTGATGCCATAAGTGCATGCATGAATGAATGACATGTTTCTAGGAAGGCTGTGATTTATAGGAGGTTAGCATGTGGTACACATGAAGGAGAGTCATGTATCTGAGTCAGCCCGAAAAACACCTCTATGGTGGGAATGGGAGGCAATAGTCTCACCTTTGAAACGTACCTTGTTTTTTCAAAATTGAAATATATTCATGTAGTTGCAGTTATTCAATCTGCTCAGGGGTGGGGGTATTCAGGTTAGCACCTAACACTATTATTTTCTGAGGGCTTATTGTAAGCCCTACATTACACCATGTGCTATACATTCATTATCCCATTTAATATGAACAAAATCCCAATGAATTAGGCATTATTTCTACTTACAAAGAGGAAGTAGAGGCTTTGTTTGGTAAAGTGGCTTCCCCAAGTCTCAGAGCCAGTGAGTGGCAGAGCCAGATTTAATCCAGTGACTTTCTGAAACCCAAGTTTGAGCTCTTAACCTCCAGTTATAATCCCACATATAATATATCTTTCTGGTTGTTGTCCATCACCTAAGACTTTCTTGTTTCATTTTCATCCTAGTGGTTGGTTATTCTATTGCACGAATCTGTTATACATTGTGCATTCAGAAGGTGCAATCTAGTATCTGGACCGAGATATCAGTAGAGAGTCCTAATCATCATTGCTGAATATTACTGAATATCAGTAGTGAATCTATGGGACTACAGATGAATGTATAGAAGGGGTAGGAGAGAACTAGATCTGCAGTGATTAAGAGTATCAAGAAGTTGTTCTTAGGACAAAAATTCTAGATAATGGAATATTTCTTTTACAATTGGACAATCCTCCACCCTCATGCTATATGTTTGGCTAAAATTTGGTTCTGTTTGGTTGAAATTCTACTTGATGTTATCTTCATTAAACACAGTGATGTTTGGTAACAGTAGTGTCATTTGATAATAGACAGTAAATTGAGAATCAATTTTACATTTAAAATTTTAAAGGACTCAAAAAGATACTTCTGAAGAAACAGACCCTGGCAAGGACTGGGCTGCCAAAAAAATATTACTAGAAAACAATGAACATGATAAAATTAATCACTTCAGACCCTGTTTCTAGTGACTAAAAACACTAAGGGAAAAAGGAATTATTCTGAAGTGGAGTAAGGGCCTCTAAAAATCTACTTCTCCCTAAAAGCAAGAAAACACTGACAAAAAATAATCAATATTAATGTTTTGATATCTCAAGAAATTAAACAAAGGCTTGCAACAATCTGAGTAGCATTTGTTCAGGGGAAGAAATTAGCTGAATCTCAGTAAAGACAGTAAGCTTTGTGGCATTTAACTTGCCCTGTTCCTATTCCTTTCTCCCAGTTTGAAAACTAAGAATTTTCTAGCTATAGTAGCTGTGAAAACCAGTAGCCTAGCAGCCACAGGAAGGGGAAAGCCTCATTCCCAGAAAATTGTCATTATTTGACCTGTCAGCTCCCTTCAAACCCTCACTCTCAGGTCTTATCTTTATATGACCTGACTCAGAATTCATTCACTTCAAAGAACTTTTTCTCTGGGACATTTGTCATGAAGCCTACCGACATACACATCATGGGAGTCTGAAAAAGGAAATGATAGGAAGGGGCATAAGGAATAGTTGAAGGAATAATAGCTGAAAACATCCCACATTTGATGAAAGACATAAATCTGCATATCCAAGAAGCTCAATGAACTCCAAGTAGGATAAACTCAATACAAAGGAATATTACTTAACTAGAATATATAAAGAACTCTTATAACTCAACCATAAAAAGACAAGTAACCCAGTTAAAAATGGGCAAAGGATTAAAATAGTCATTTCCCTGAAGAAGATATACAAATAGCCAATAAGTATATGAAATTATTCTCAGCATTATTAGTTATTAGGGAAACACAAATCAAAACCAAATGAGATACCACTTTGCACCCACTAAGATGGCTGTGATGAAAAAGATGGACAATAACAAATATTGGCAAGGATGTGAAGAAATTAGAACCCTCACATATTATCAGTGGGAGTGTAAAATGGTACAATTACTTTTAAAACATTTGGCAATTGCTCGAAATGCTACACTTAATATTCCCATATTATTCATCAAGTCCACTCCTATGTATATACCCAAGAGAATCATAAATATATGTCCACATAAAACTTACTCATAAATGTTCATAGCAGCATTATGCATACTTCTCCCAAAGTAGAAGAACTCAAATGTCTGTCAATGGATGAATGGACAAACAAAATGTGTATATCCATATAATGGAATATTATCCAGTTATATAAAGGGATGAAGTACTGATTCATGCTACCACATGAATGAACGTTGAAAACATTATGTTAAGTGAAAAAGCCAGACTCAAAGGCCACATATTATATAATTATGTGAAATGTTCAGAATAGGCAAATCCACAGAAACAGATAACGGTTGCTAGGGGCAGGGAAAAAGGGATATTGGGGAGTAACTGGTAATGGGTATGGGGTTTCTTCTTGGGGTGATAAAATGTTCTGGAATTAGCTAGTGGTGATGGTTGCACAACTCTGTGAATATATTAAAAACTGCTGAATTGTGCTATTTGAAAAGGAAAATTGTATTATATATGCATTGTATCTCAATAAATGTGTTATTTTAATAAAATGCTTAGGGAAGAAACCAGAGTAACTGGACATGTCAGAGTTTGGTCTACCTTATCAATTTTTGAGCACGAGACAAGAGTGCAAATAGAGGTCTATATGCCATGTATCAAATATTTTAAAATTGTGAATCAAGCGAACAAAATTTTAAATATCTTGTATTCTCTTCCTTTGACAAATATACTTTTGAAACAACTTTATCCTGCTGGCAATGGGAAGTCAGCAAGGGCTTTAATAAGGACAGTGCAGCAGCCCTGTCAAGGTGTGAGTAGAACAGAGCTTGGGATAGGTTAGTTAGCTGTGGCAATGATCCTACTAGAGATTGAGGAGGAACCAAACCAATGCCATGGGCATACAGAGAGTGTGACAGATATATCAGACATTCTATATGCTGGATCAGCAGAGATGAAAGTGGAAAGAGAAGAAGGGATGAGAAGAAAGACAAAGGGAGGCTTCCTGATTTTCAGAACTTCCGTGACTCAGGATGATGTCATCCATTCCTGAAATGGTCCAATATTTGGACTTCATTTTCATTTTGTTAGTCTTACTGGGATTTAGCATTTCTAAGGGCAGCAGGTATTAGCACAGTAGTTCAATGGACTCACTTGTTGGAATACAGGAAGGTAAGAAGTTGAATGTGAATCAGGTTTTAATCTTAAATTAGCAGCAGTCACGTATTTTAAATGAACTATGAAGGAGCTAGGTTTTGGCCAAATTTTAAAGGAAATAAAGATTACATGCCTCTTCATTTTAGTTCTAACAAAAATTTCAGATCCTTTCTCTTATGGCCTGGTTTTTAAGGATCCTACAGCAGGATTGACAGTTGCTTCTCTCTGGGACTTATATGCCATTCTATTTTATGTTTTTCTTTGCATTCTGTTGTAGTACTCTGATCAGATGTGAGATGGATTGCTGTGATACAGGCTATCTCATAGTGTGATGGAATGTCAATTGGTACGGCTTTTATGAAAAGCATTTTAGCCATAGTTGTTAGAGTATTTAAATTGATTGTATTCTAAATTAATCTATTCAAAGAAAATAATATGTGCTGTGTACAAATATCTACTTATAAAATTCATCAAAATATAATTTTTCATAGTAAAATATGGAATCTACCTCTATCAAGAGGAGAATGATCAAATAAATTAGGGACTACAGAAAGTTCTTATAAATCAACAAGAGAAAGATTAATATCCCAATAAAAAATAGTTGAAGGTAATGAAATGCAATTTACATAGAAGATATATAAATGGCCAAAAAGCATATGAATAGATGTTCAATCTTATTGGAAATTAAAAGACTGCAAATGGAAATAATGAGATATTATTATTTTACCTATGAGCAAAAATTAAACTTACTATTATTGATGAGGAGTGGAAATTGGGCATTCTCATTCACTCTTGGTGGGAATATAATTGGGACGATTTTGGGGAAAGGCAAATTGGGGAGGGAAAGAGCAGATTTTTGACTCAGAAACATATCTCAAAGAGATATATTTCTTAAAGAAAGTTATATTTCTTAAAGAAATAACAAGTCTATGTAGAATATGCATAAGAATGTTCATCACAGTAATATAATACTTACACTAGTGAAAACTGAAAATAATTCAAAGTCCATCAGTAGGTGATTGTTAAATAAATTATAGTGCGGCCACACAATGAATACTGTACAGCCATTAATAACTGATGTAGATGTAGTTGATTGGAATAAAGACTGTGGTATAACAAGTGGAAAATATAGGCTAAAAGTAAGTATATTAGGAACTCATTTTTAAAATGTCTTTATCTACATATATGTATCTGCATATAAAGTTAGAAAGTACTTCAATTAGAACGAGAAGATAATTTTTACTTTATCTTACATTTTTGTATTGCTGAATTTTTTTAATTCATCAATATTAATATCATAATCAATAAAACACAACTTCAACGTTCAACTTTTTAAATTACCATTTATCATTCATCATTGTGAATCAAAATGTTATAGCCATAAAATGAAATATTATTACACAGACATTTAAAATAGGCATTTTGAAAGACAGTCAATTAAAGGATGCTAATTTTAAAAAGAATTACATAGAAGAAAGACTGGAAGGAAACACATCAAACGTTAACAGTATTTATCTACAATAAACAGGCACACTTCATTTTATTGTGCTTTGATTTATTGCACTTCACAAATACTGTGTTTTTTACAAACTGAAGTGTCTTGGTAATTCTTGCAATATTTCAAACTTTTTCATTATTATTATATCTGTTATGGTAATCTATAATCAGTAATCTTTGATGGTACATTG
>RJWJ010022709.1:0-26573 GCA_004363605.1 Indri indri | reverse complement strand
GTTATTTTATTCTCTCTCACAAGAAGTTGTTTTATGTGCTAGGGATCTTGGGATATGTAAAGTGTTATGGCATAATTGGAAATGCATAATGTTTCGTGGATTCTGTTAGTATGTGATGTTTGATTGATGAGAATTTCATTCCCATTTGCAATTTCACATTCTGCATATAGACAGAACTGCATATATGAACTTGCAAAGGTTGCTACTTAGGATGGAAACCTTAAGCTAACCTTTTGGAAATTGCTTGTTCACTCTAAATAAGGAAAAATAAAACTCTGAAATTCTAATATCTTTAATGATTTTGAATATATTGTGACTTTGGGCCATTCTTTGCACAGTAAATCTATTTGGCCTAAAATTTTTTTTGGAAAAAAAAAAAAAACTTTACTAATTTTGTTCTACTATATAAAAAGTTACCAGTATTATAATTGAGAGTATTGCTAATTAGCATTTACTGATCAATGAAAATTTCTATAGTAGGCATTTACTGTGGATTTTGAAGAGCTCTTATTTTTAATTGTAATTTGTTCAAAAATTAACTAAAAATAGAAAGTTTTTATCCAGTTATCAGAACTTGACTGTTTTAATTTTCCCACATTGACTTCGTCTTTGCCCACATGTATGCATATTTTCATAATTTTAGGTCCTTAATTTACCCATTTATTTGTTTATTCATTCATTCAAGGAATATGTCTTAAGTTTCTAAGTACCAGGTGCTGTAATTTAGTTGTGATTATAAAAATGAATATGACACATTGCCTGACCAGAGGAGGTTATAGGTAGTGAAAGAGATACACATGACGACAGTTAACTTAGAAGCACATAAAGATTGTTTTGGAATTGTAAAATGGGACACAGAAAACTAAAGGGAGCAAAATGACAAAAGACATTGCAGGCAGAGTTTTCAACAGGTTCTTGAATCTAGGGGAGATGCAAGCAGTTCAGTGCCAGTTGGAGTACAGCGTACCCTGCGTAACAATGAGAAATGAGACTGTTGAGAAAAGGAGGGGCGCGAATGTTCTTGCGTGCTATACAACCTGTTTGAGCCTCTCTTAACTTTGAAGGAGTCAAGGATTTTAAAGAGAAAGTGATCAGAAATATATTTTTGAAAGAGCACTTGCTGGGAAGGTGGGGGATGAATTGTGCTGGGGAGGAACTGCAAGCAGCAAGATGAGGAGGGTGGCAATTGCAGTAGTTTAAGGGAGATCATGAGGACCTGAACAAGCAGCTTAGTGCAGGAGATAGGGAGGAACTGAGGTTCCTAAATCAACAGATATTTAGGAGGTAATTATAGGGGGAAAGAGAAGACTCAGAATTTCTGATTAGAGAACACAAGAAAAGGAGGAAAGTGTATGTGACTTTTCTGAGCGGTAGTGGGGAGGAGAGAGGAGCAGTAGGAAGGAAGTGAGGGAGTGCAGGGTGACGGCACAGAAGGTCGAGTTTTCTTTTGCGTCTTGTTGAAGTCACCCAAAATAACAGGTTCGCAGTGGCACAGAATGGAACAATTAGGAGATTTTTTGTGACCAGAGCAGAAGTTCACGGCAAAGGTGGGCGAGAGCATCAGATAGCCCTGAGAGGTGAACAAAGAGAAACAGCAACTTCTAATACTGTCTTTTGCTAATTTTATATGACATACACCTTTCCATAATTTTAACAGTTCTGTAACATGCAACATGATGAATATAACATAATTTAGCAAGCTTAGAATTATTTTTCTCTTAAAATAGTAGCACATTGAGCATGTTTATACATATGTTTATTTCAATACTGTTGTTTTTTTGTATTATTTCCATGGAATATTTTCTCAGGAGCTGGATCATTGGGTTGAAGAAATGAGTATATATTGCTTTTTGTTTTTTCCAAGCCATTTACCATCATTTATGCATATGGTATTAGGGAATAGATTCATTCTTAAAGAATTTAGTTAGTGAAATAAAATGACAGAATTATGAACTGAAGTTCATAGCCTTGGTGAATATGACTTGATACACTATTCGTTTGGCCTAAGGCTAATAGTTTTTCTCTACTATCATCCATTTGAAATAAAGGCGGTTCTAGAGTTACTGAGACTCCCAGCAAAAGTCGTTTCTTGATTTCATCATACTCTTGCTTGGGTGATATACTTGTTTTTCTTGTTATTTAGAATTCTAATAGGAGGAAGCAAAATACTCGTTTTATTTAACCTTGGGAAAGTTAAATTTTATTCTTGATTCTGTTAGGTGCAAGTGAAATTGACTGTGTCATTTGAAACTTCATTTGTGGAGTCCTTGGTGGTTTCCCAGGTTACTTCACAGTTGAGCTGCCTCTGGAAGAGCAAGCAGGTTATATTTTTGATGCTTTGCATTTATATGGAGGATTCCATTTATTGTTTAAAATGTGCGACATTAAATAACCACAGTTTCTAAATTGAAGAAAAAGTGTGAGTTAAATAATATTATCTGTTATCAAAGATGATTACTTTATAAGAATACATAATTTTGGGTGAATCCATTTACATGAAATTCAATAATTTGTTCTGAAATAATTAAGTTGTCTTGATTGCCCTAATGTTGATTTCGCTGTCTTCTTTTTTCCCCAGTGTTTGTGCTTTTCAGTTTGTACAAGAGGAAGAAGACACATGACACGCGTTTGGCTCATGTGTCTGACTATGGCTCCACAGGGAAGACTTGATACAGCTGAAGCTATTGCTTTTTAGAGACCTTTTATTTTGAGCAGCTGCCTTAACGGCCTTCATCTTGTTACATCACATGAGATATATCTCTGCAACAGGAAGAGAAAAAGACACAGCTGAGCAATAATTTTTGACTAAAACTTAAAATTGCAAAACCCAAAACAGAGATCGATGTTCCCGAAGCCATATTTTTATAATATGTGAGAGATACACAATTTTCTTGTCCTAGTTGTAAAGCATTCCTCTAACCCCCCTGGATTTTTTGTTTTGTTTCATTCACATAGTGAGACTCTTTCTTTGCAATAGACTATTGTATTTGGGTTTAATAATTAGAGCCCTTATCCAGAAGGCGTCTCAAAGGACTCATCTACAAAAATAGATTTTAGGGCTGAACATTCTGAAAGACAGTTTAGTGCTTCCTTTCCCCTCATTCCCCTGTATGCAAATTAAGAGCCTCAGTTCACCAGTTCTTAATGTAATATAAGAGATAAATTATTCTTGTTTATCTAATTACACTTAACCAGAGTAGTAGGCTGGAGTCAAACCATTGCTTTATATGTGAGATGTGGCAAGATGTGGCTTTTAGCCTGTAATACCAGAGTCAGCTGGGAACATAGCTGATTACAGCGTCAACACCTTTCAGGCATTCTTAGTGCTTTTGAGTTTAGAAATTCATAGGTTCTCTAAAGGCAACAGTAGCATACTAAAGTGACACATAACATTTCAAGCTACATGTACATACTTGCAGTGGATATGATTAATATAAATTATATTAATTTGTGGTTTTACCCTTATGGCTAATTGGCTGAATTTACTAATTGCTTTAGTATTCAAGAAATGATCCAAATTACCTTTTCATTTCAGTTAAGGAACTAGTCAGAGAAAATGCACTTTGATTTGTTGAGAGGTGGAAGTTCTCTCCTAAGACAACATCCTTGGGCTTCTAAACTAACACCTAAATGGAGCTGCAACATATATTTTAATGCTTTGCTTCATTTGATTCCTTTACTCTTTAAAAGCCACCATTTGACCATAAATACATAGAAGATAAAAATATATTGAGTTTAGGAGTTTGGTCTTCTCCTAGTGAGGACTTTATATTTTCCCCTGTAAATGTAAGTTTTAAAAAAATAGCACGTAGTAGATACGATAATGGAAACCAATGCAATGGAAATCTGGACTTGCAACTCTGAAAAGTCCAACACAAAGAATAAGTAATATTTCAAGGATGTGGCCTTTCTTTGGTGTCTCAATCACTCCAGCGAGATAGACTTAGAAGAGGGTAGGCCCAGAAAAATCCCCCTCTGACAGAGCTTGCCTTTGGGGTGTCTGCCTGAAGTTGTGTTTGCTAGTAACAAGCTTGAGTGATTGGCTAAGTTTTAGAATGCCATCTCATATTTAAACTCTTAGAAGATTGATATGCTTAAATAAGCTTGAACATAGATTGGGTTGATACAGGGAGCTGAGCTGGAAGAATAATCACAGAGTAGAAATAGATTTAGATGTAGTATTTCGTATTTTAAGTAGTTACTTCTAAGGATTCGTATTGTATTTCATTTGATTTAATATGTAATAAATAATATTTTAAAAAAGGTTTATACTTTTAAACTCCTAAACTGGATATTTCCATAGGAATGAGTATAGGTTTTGTCCTTAGCAATTTTAATTAGTAATGATTAGCAGACAATATGGTAATTATTGAAATATTGTGTGAGTACCAATAACAAAGCCTTATGTTAAAACGCTAAGGAAATTTCTGTGTAAAGGGTTCCCATATTATTTTTTACTATAATTTTCTTTCCACAATATATTCGAAACATTTCTGGCATGTCATCTTTTTTTTGGATTTTTTTCAAACAAGATTTTTCAATATTGTGTTACCACTGATAGAGGAAAAAGCAGACCCATTGTTAACATTAAAATGTTATTGAGATTTCAAAGGTAGAGGACATTATCTTTTCCTATTATTCTTTATGATACAGTGTTTGTATCATAGTGTTTCTTAAAATAATAAGCACTTTTTTTGGAAATAAGTTTAGTGAATGGCTAAGTAATTTCTCATGTAAAACTGACAGAAGTAGTGCCACCTGGGCCAAGCCATTAACAATGTCAGTACAACAGTAACTACCCATTATATTGACCGACCAGAGCTTATCTATTTTTGCTCATCCTGATCTAGATATACACTTTCAAGACAAAGAGGGATTTGCTTTCTTTTTCAATTGGTTATGAATGGAAGTCATCAATTTCTTTTCTGACTTTTCATCTTAATGGTTTCAAATGAAGAGTCAGATGTATGGCGTTTCAATTTCTTTTACTACTTTATTTTATTACTTGATTATTTTAAGGTCAAAAGGTTTCCATTTCCAAAATACATAATAGAAATAATAAAGCAGTAAAATTTAGACTTAGATAATACGGACATTTTTCTTAAAAGTGTCAATATGATTTACAAATTATTAAAAAGGCAGTAAAATTTGAATTGGTAATAGCATAAACTTTACCTTAAACTGTCAGACACATGATTTTAAAGTTATTTGATTAATCTGTCACTAATAATTATTTTTCTTCTCAACAGAGAAAGTGAAGTAAAACCTAGTTACCTAAGGAATCATTAGAATTGGAAACACTATATGTTCATATATTAATTTGTTTTTATTTACTTAAAGTCCATAATTCTGTCGTATTTATGTAAGGCCAAGTTTATGTAATAAAACAGCTGAAGGAAAGTGAGGTTTTCTAGTTGAATTAAGCTCAAATATCATTTTTATGCAAGTTATCTGGAGAATTGAATAAAGATAATTTCTTTTAAAGGCCATATGTAGGAGATAATTGCCCCAATTTTTCAGTTAGCTATGATCCTGACCATAATGTCTTCTTTTGAATTTCTTTTTAAAGTAGGATTGGAAAATCCTTGTAAAATCTGAAACAGTGTTCCTCATCTAGATAATTTAGCATCTTCACAAAAATCTTGTCATAAGTCATTCGGAAAATAATACCTCTGCATGTCTAAAATATTTTTCCATAAAAAGAATGTTCCATAAGGAAAAATGATTGGCCTGTTCCTAGAAGAAAATGCTATTAAATAATGTGTTATGGGAACACATAACACTTTGTGATTTTTTTCAACGTAAATCTTGGTCAGAGAAATCATTTCACAATAGAATAGCATCGGAAATAGTATAGAAATGGTTCTGTTGAGGACTGTTAAGTGAAAAGGCACCAAATGAAGCCCTCATCCATGATTGCAAAACTGTTTCCATCCCCAGGAGGCTTATAGCATTTGGTGTTTCTAGAAAGCTACAGTAGAGTAGTGCCGGAGGGGAATGTGATTTTTGCCAACTAATGCTCCCTAATGGCAACAGACCTGCCCCCCACCAAGAAAAGAATTGAAAATAATTATTATAACATGTTCTGTGTATCATCACTGTATTTATTATCTAACACACAGTGTTAAGTATACATAAACAGTAGCCAAGATGTTAACAACCTTATTACTATACCTGTTGTTAAAGATCTTTGAAGAAAAATCTACACACAAGCTTTTTCCTTAGGGAACAATAGGAATGGGTTCCTTAAAATGATACAACTATTTTGAAATATCCTTGACCGGTCTATCCCAGTGGGAGAATACTTACGTGGTAGGACTATTTTGGCAAAATGCTTGAAACATTAGGACATAGCAAAAGTGGTTTTGAAATGTTTTCTGGCTCAAAAGACATGTGTTACCAGGACCATTTCACATCTCATGCCTGGAGTATTTAAAACACTGTGATACAGGTGTCTGATTCTGTATTGGTCAATTTTTAAATCCATGTGTCAGTAGTAAATGTGCTGATTAGTAGAGTGGATGACTTCTGGGAGCTCCCCTGTCCTTTACCGACAATTCTTTTGTAGAGCAAATGCCAATCCCGCAGGCTCTTAATAAAGACAAGAACTCCCTTGTTCACTAGACATGCAGCAGTAAAATGGGTAACATAGCTATACAAATATATTTGCAATATGTTCCTTTTGCACAATTTACATATAATTTCTGCTATCCCTATTTATCCAAATTAGCAATGTGTAATGGAGTACTCATAGCCTTTTTGTAGGTTCGTGTGACCTTTAATTGGCACTCATTTCAGATAATTGCCATATCAGATACTGCTATCCCCATCCTTTGCAATTAAGTTTCAAAGTTATTATCACAGTACTTTTAATATTTTGAAATGTCCTTTTTTAACTTTAAGTTGAAGACCATTATTCACCCCTGGAGGATTCGTCATGTTGGGGACTTTCAATTGCTCCTCTAAAAACAGTGCTTCCCTGGAATAAGTCTCATCCCATCAGGAATATGGGTAAACAATCAGCTACTTACGTCTTTGGGCTGAAGCCAAAAGAATCTCGAATGAACGAAATAGATACAAACCAATCTGGTGACGTCATTAGAAGATGCACTAGTGACATGAAAGCTTATTAGTAATAATAATGAATAAACACATGTAATACTTCATATGTACTTGGCACTATTCTGTTAATAACAGCTGTATCTGTATTAACACGGAAGTTTTTGAAGTAGATACTATTATTACCCCTATATGTCAATTGAGAGAAAGGAAGCAAGAGAGCTTAAGAAGCTTTCCTTAATTACCCAGCTAGAAGCCCCCACAGGTAGAATTTGGCCCCAGGTGGTCTGGCTTCAGAATCATCCCTCAGTCATCATGTTTTATCACAGACTTCATGCCATGATGTCTTTTCTCCAGGCTTTTTCTTTGATTGTTTTGTCTAACTTTGTTATTTTGGGGGGCAAACATTAATGCAATCTTTCAATATTTTTTGCTCCATCTTTATTGGGGCTTCAAAAAACATTTCTTTTTAATAATAAAAAGTTGCAGTCGCTACAAAATCGAGCACCTAATTTTTGAAAAGTTGTTCTAAGCTTTCATTTGTTTCTGGCCTGACTTTGTCTGAATCATCAGTCACAAATCTGAATAAGGCTGATCTTATAATATTGCCATGTGCAGGTCTCCAAAAATAACTGTCGTAGAACGTGACCTATCATTCTTATGGATTCCACTGAATGATGAGCTCAGCTGCTTGTACAAATCATTTTATTTGCCTTCTCCTTTAATACTGTTTATCAGCAAATCAGGGAGCAGTATTTTATGTTGTGATGTTGCTCAAAATAAGAGGATTTTACATTTGTAACATGTGTTTTTATATCTTAGCCCGTTATCTGTTAAAAACAAAACCAATAAAGTTTTGCCATGTTATCACTGTTTTTAAAATAGGAATTATTTTCCAAATCAATAAATACCATATTATCATTGTCATCTCCTTAAAATACTTTTAAAAATTAAAGTAAGGGGGCCTAGCTAAAGATAGAATTTATCAAATGGCAAATGGAAAAAATGATCTCTTGATTGTTGGATCAAATGCAGTTGAATTTTGACCTATGTGTGATGGCCTTGTCCACAGTCAATGACTAAATTGATTTATTTTTTGTTGATTTGAGGGTTTTTTTTGTCAGCTTTAAAGATCAATTTTTGCCATATTGCTCAGGTTGTCATTTACTTTATTTGATTTTGTCATTGAAAGATAAAAGATTGCTCACTTATCAATCAAAAATGTGCTCCAGGTAAAGACAGACAATAAGGATGTTAGTCGAAGAAATCACTGATGTTGAGGAACATAACTTTCTTAGTATGTCATTCAACCAGGTTGGCTATTATGTTTAACAAATTTTGTAGACAATGATTTGCATGCTACTTATTAGATGCCTCTTGGCATATGGTGATGATCTAGATTTTATGCCAAGCCAGGAAAAAAGCCTTACAGCTTTTGGTTTATAATCTGGGAGAGAAAAAGCAAGCATAATTTTCAAATGTAAGTTTAAATAATGAATTTATTTAAATGTGGAAAATCACAGAGATTACTGCATTTTGTGGTACCCAGGACCATCTGAGTGTTTAACAAAGGGGATTAGAGGAGGTCACCCTGCCTTCTAGCTAGTCAGAGATCATTTGTTGATTAGGTGCATTTTCAAGTGCAGTTAGAAAGAGAGGAAATAGGTGTTAGCAGGCTTTATTTGAGATAACAAGGGCATTTTAGGAGTAACCTATAACATGGGAAAATACAGATGTTGAATGATAGCACTGGGGGTAAAGTTAAATATGGACCTGGAAATAGACATAAATACAAAGAAGGTAGAGCTAAAAATGGATGACTTACCTTAATTCTCTGAAAGTGGTCTTTTAATGAAGCCAGAGTGCTATGAAAATCCTGTTTGCACCTGGAAAAAATGTATAGAATGTGTTAGGTTTAAGTTAAGGTCTCATCCTTTAACGTATTAGTCATTAAATATATATTCTAGAGAGCTTTCTTAACCTGTGTCTGAAGTACCTGGCAAGCACTCATTAAAATTTCATTTATACTTGGAGATAGGCAGATTACTCCCTAGAACATTGTCTAAATGCTGTTGAGAGATGTAATTTGACTAGTAAATTAATGATTTCTGGTGATCTTAATGTTAACATAACATTTGGAGGCATTGCTCATCAGGGGTGCAATATTGTGTTTCACAAGATGCATGAGACAAAGGCACTTAACGAGTTTTGGCTGTGCTGCACATATTGTGCTCAATTCTGTTCAAACTGTTACAGGCTTCCTGCCAAGATATGTGGGAGAAATTGCCTAAAAGATTAGTAGAAGAAATGGTCCCATCCCCTGCTGTGTACCCTTGTGATTGGTTTGTCAACAGTTGGGGAAAATTTGGGTACAGACAGTAAACAATTAGTTAGTGTCAGTTCATAGGAAGGCTGGGCTCCTCAATAAGATTTATGAATAGGGAAATAGTGAAACTAGTGTAATTCCTTCTTTGTGATAAGTGATGGTTTTAATAGGTAATGGCTACTCCTATTATTCAGTATTCATGTTCATTCACATTTTAAATAAATATTTCCTGTGATAAATTGCATTTGATATACTTCTAAAAATGAGATGGCTAGATACATTGCAAGTTTAATATTCCGTTTTTGTATATATAGCAAAAAATTTAAAATTATTCATATCTTCATTAAATTTTAAACATGAATAAATAATAATTAAAGTTGTTTCCCATTAATAGTCTGCAAATGAAAAGTGGCAAAGGCTGTTATTTTGCATGGTCTACTGCTTAGAGGACATACATACATAAAGTTATTCGTGAGCTGAAGAATCATTGTACAATGGAAAAATGAATTACCTATAAAACTTTAAACATACACAACTGGTATAGTTTTATTAAAGATGCTTTTGCAAATTTTTAAAGATATTTTCTTTGCTGCCTTTCAACATTTTTTTTCTTGTATGTTATTTAAAAAATAGCCATCCCTACTTTATCAGTGTATAAATGTTTTACATAGTAACAAACTTTAATATTTTTTGTCACACTGATACAAAACTTCTCAAGGAACATTTATTGAATGTTTGCTATATGACAGGAACTATTCAAAGTGCTTTATATAGATTTACTCATTTAAATTTCACGAAGATTTTAGGAGGTAATTACTGTTATCAGCATCATTTTATGGAAGGAAAAGGTGAAAAACTTGTCCAACTCTCACAGCTGGAGACTGGTAAAGTGGGGATTTAATCCTGATGGTCCGACTACTGAGTTAGGCCTGTGGGCCGCTGTGCGTGCTACCTTTTCCAGATTACCTGGAAATAAATGTGCCGGGTACAACTGAACTGTAGAATGTTTCAAAATTAGAGGCTGTTTTTAAGAGTGCACATGTTCTATTTTGCAAAACATAATAGCCAAACTAAGATTTGAAATAATTGTTTGCATTCAATACTATTTTTTTTTTTTTACCATTTTAACCATTTTTAAGTAGATAGTTCAGTTAACATTAGGTACATTCACATTGTCATGCAAGCATCATCATTCTCTATCTCCAGAACCTTTTCATCATCCCAAATGGAAACTTAATGGGTATAAATCCATTAAGTAATAAATCCCAGCTCCTATTCTCTTCTACTCTCTAACACTATTCTCTTTTCTGTCTCTATGAATTTGTTAATAATATTATAAAATGCTTAAACAGTTTACATTTATTTTAAATAAGTTAATATTTTAAGTACACTTAACATTTTCAATTCTCATTCAGAGCACAAAGTTAAAGTTCCACTCCATCTCTGGATTATCACGGATCCCCTATTAGTGAAGTCAGATTAATGAGACTTTACTAAGAATTCCAAAAGTCTGCCCTCCTACCAGTATTGCTGGTGGTTAGTTGGACATTGATGATACCACTTGGGTGTTTGAGAACAAGACGATCCTTGTCCTGGCTTGTTTTTACCTTTAGAAATATACCGTTAAGTCTGGTGAACACTTGTATACCTATTTTGAGATTCTTTTCAATCTTCTTAGCTTTTTAGATTACTAGGAAGCACAGGATTACCCTTCAACAAGCAAGCAACGGATGTCAGGGATTCTCTCTCTCTTCCCTGGCATGCCCCAGACCATATTCTTTAAAAAAAAAAAAACAAAAACATTTTTTGGCCGGGCGCGGTGGCTCACGCCTGTAATCCTAGCACTCTGGGATGCCAAGGCAGGTGGATCGCTCAAAGTCAGGAGTTTGAGACCATCCTGAGTAAGAGCGAGACCCCATCTCTACTAGAAATAGAAAGAAATTATCTGACAACTAAAAAAAAAATATATATATATAGAAAAAATGAGCTGGGCATGGTGGCGCATGCCTGTAGTCCCAGCTACTCGGGAGGCTGAGGCAGGAGGATCGCTTGAGCCCAGGAGTTTGAGGTTGCTGTGAGCTAGGCTGACACCATGGCACTCTAGCCAGGGCAACAGAGCCAGACCCTGTCTCAAAAAAAAAAAAAAAAAAAACCCCAAAAAAACCAAAAAACAAAAAAACATTTTTGGTCTTAAGAATGATAGGTACAGGGAAATGGAGAAGAATGTTTATTTCTAGCCAAATAAAGCAAAAAGATTGAAAATTATGGTCTTAATCAAAAAGGACATTCTTATTCTATTTAAGAATATTGTAATAAAGAATGGTAGACATCAGCTAAATTCATTTCCCAGTGAGAAGAGCATCCTGATATAAATTCATGCAGTTTTACTTGGATCTCCCACAAATTTATGTGAGATTGAAAGGAAAATTCTCTGACAGACTGAGATATCACCATTTAATGTCCAATCTTGGCTCAGCAAATGAACAAAACCAGTGATGGGCTAGGCCCAGGGTATGAATAAACCCACCAGGCATTTTCCAGAGAAAATTTTTCTGGGCTTGGG
Organism: Indri indri; assembly: GCA_004363605.1. Classification (NCBI taxonomy): domain Eukaryota; kingdom Metazoa; phylum Chordata; class Mammalia; order Primates; family Indriidae; genus Indri; species Indri indri. Next base: position 14,625 of record RJWJ010022709.1, on the reverse strand, counting down.
CTTTCCTAAAGTGGTTCTGGGAAGTTTGCCACATCCCATATGAAACCAACCTTGGGTCTGATACAGTAACTGTGACACATAAACCTAGTTCTTTTTTTTTCTTCTGTGTGGGAAATTGCCACAGAAAAAAATTAAATATGATAACACTTTACATACATATACTATAGAACATCCTTGGCAATAATGTTTCTTAATGGAGAGAGGAATACATAAATAAAAATATAATCTTAACAAAGCATAATCTCTCTTCACAGCTGTAAAGTACATGGAGGGCATTTGCATGGTTGACTTCTTCTAAGATGAACCCTTCATCATTTGAATTACCTGCTATTTCACTACTGTTTTTCTTCCCAAAGATAAATGCCTTCATGATGCCTGTGTGTGCACGTGTGTGCACACATGAGTGTGTGTGTAGGCAGGGGGTGACAGGGAGGCAGGATAGGAAGGATGAAAGTTTGAATAAATACTAGCAAGAATGAAATAGATAATTGGTTCATCAGGATTCCAGTGGGATGTGTGAGTTTGTGTGTGTGTGTGTGTGTGTGTGTGTGTGTGTGTGTGTGTGTGTGTGTTGGTAGAGCCTGGGGAGTTGAGAACAGATATTTCAGAATCAACCGTGAGATATTTTCAAAGTACTATTTGCTACTTCCCACCCCAGTTCTCCAGGAATCATACTAGAGTCTTCGAGTGGTGGGAGTTTGTGTCATTTGTAAAAGCCCTTTCGGTGTTTGTGGTACCCCTGCCAAAGCCCACTTACACACATTCTTACACATTGACACAAAGGCACTTACACATGCATTGAGAGCCATTGCATTGACTACACCATCTAAAAAGGAGAGAAAAGGAAAGTCTAGTGAGGGGCAGGCCTAGCCTTGTTGCTTTGTTACACATTTGGGAAGATGGGGTCAAGTGGAACTGGGGATTCCAAGTATGTTTCCAATAGAGAAAGTAGTGATAACTATTAAAACAAGAGAGAACAAACTGAAAGTATGTGTGGAGCCAACCTAGGAAGCATCGATGATTCCAGGACTGAGGCCGTGAGGATATAACCTGCGGATTTGTCAGCACAGGGTTAGATCCCATGAAAAGAAGTAAAAAATCAAGTTAACATGTGTTGTAAGACAAACATCGAATTGTTTTGTTTTTAGAGTTGATATTAATAATTTATTTTATAAATTGCTCAATTAAAATAGATCTCTATGGTTCATTAGAGATGTATGCCTTGGGTCACCAACCTGTCCTGATGTGCCCAGGAATTTCTCAGTTTTAGCATTGAAAATCCCATGTCTCTAGAATCCCATTGGTTGTGGGCAGTCTACAGTGGCTGGTCACTCTAAGTTCAGAACTCATTACTGATAACCATAAATTTATTATTTTATTTATGCTTTCCTACTGTATATTTTGTCTGTTTTCATCTTCTTCCATAAGAAAAACAAGTTGTAGCCGGGCATGGTAGCTCATGCCTATAATTCCAGAACTTTAGGGGGCTGAGGTGGGATGAGCACTTAAGCCCTGGAGTTTGAGGCTAGCCCGGGCAACATAGCAAGACCCCATCCTATGAAAAAGAATAGCCAGGTGTGGTGGCACATGCCTATAGTCCTAGCTATTCAGGAGGCTGGAGGCAGGAGGATCTCTTGGGCCCAGAAGTTTGAGGGTGCAATGAGCTATGGTTGTGCCATTGTAATCCATCCAGGACAACAGAGGTAGACCCTGTCTTTAAAAAAACCCCACAAAATAACAAGTGGTAGTAAATAATACAGTACATTTATTTTGACATATAAATAATAGTTTTGAAGCAGACACTTTTGCTTTCAAAGGAAGGAGGCAAAATGTTATTGAAAGCAGTTGCATTTAATGCTTAAAGTGATATTTCCTAAATTGGATGCCTGGCTGGTGACCAGATGTTCTAGGAATGCATCTTAATTGATTATAATGTCTGGCTTCAAAATGCACATGCATGTGTTTGGAAAATTTATCTTTTGGACATGTTTATCTTCCTTAAAAATAATTCACTCTGATGCGAAGGAAAAGGGAACAGGTGCTAGGGTCATTGTTCTTAGATAATTGATCGAAGAGTGTTTCTTTTTAGAAAATAGAAGCCTTTTGCACCATATATTTCACTCTAAGCATTTCTTTAGCACCTTATATTAATATATTTTGATACATTGTGTTTTCATTTTCATGCAATTTAAAGCATGTTTTAATTTTCTTTTTAACTTGCTCTTTGACTCATGGAATATTTAAAAGTATATAGCTTAATGTTCAAATATTTGGGGGTTTTACAGATATCTTTCTGTTACTGATGTATAATTTAATTTTGTTATGTTCAGAGAAGGCACTTTGTACCATATCAGTTTTTAGTTGGATGAGGTTTGTTCTATAGCACAAATTATTATCTATGTTGCTGAATGTTCCATGTCCACTTCAAAAGAATGTTTAATCTGTTGTAATCTGTTGTTGTTGGGTTGTCAGTTGATACTGTTATTGAGGTCTTCTGGATCCTTAATGATTTTCTGTCTGCTTGTTCTGTCAATTCTGAGAGAGTTGTGTTGAAATCACTATCAATAGATGTAGTTTGTGTATTTTTCCTTTTAATTCTATCAGTTTTGATTAATGTATTTTGAAACTCTTTTGCTAGATATATACACATTTAGGATTTTTATGTCATTTTGGTGTACTCTTTAGCATTATGTAATTTTCCTCTTCATCCCCTGCAATAATTCTTGTTTTGAAGGCTACTTTGATGTGAATATAGCCACTCCAGCTTTCTTTTGATTTGGGTTTGCATGGTACGTTTTTCTCATCATTTTTAAAAAAGAGTTCCTTGTATATATTTGGCTTTTGTTTTGTTATCAGTTTGAGCATCTCTGTATTTTAATTAGTATGTTTAGGTAATTTACCCTTAATGTAACCACTTACATGGTTTGAGTAAAATCTGCCCAACTTGCTATTTTCTATTTTTTCAACCTGTATTTTTCTTCTATTTTACCTTTTCTGCCTGCTTTTGAATTTTTATTATGATTCCATTTTAACTTGACTACTGGCTTATTATTTATATCTCTTATTTGTACTCTTATAGTAGTCTCCCCTTATTCCTGGATTTGCTTTCTGCAGTTTCAGTTACCCACTGTCAATCATGGTCTGAAAATATTACATGGAAAATTCCAGAAATAAATAATTCATAAGTTTTAAATTTGTGCCACTTGAGTAGCATGTTGAAATCTCATGCTGTCTAAGCTCTGTCCACCCAGAATATGAATCATTCCTTTGTCCAGCATATTCACACTGTATACCTACCCGCCTGTTAGTCACTTAGTTGCTGTCTCAGTTATCGGGTGAAAAAAATATAGCATATCTAGGGTTTGGTTTTATCTAGGGTTTCAGGCATTCACTGCATGTCATGGAATATATTCCCTGCTGATAATAAGGGACTACCGTAATTATATTAATTTTAGTGCTTTACTATGGTATAGAATATATATATTTAAAAAAATTACTAATATTATTTTTGACTGTCAAATCATAATTATATACATTTATGTGGTACAATTTGATGTTTTGATATATGTACACAATGTGGTGTGATTAAATCAAGCTGATTAGTATATTCATTATGCAGTTACCTATCAATTTTTATGATGAGACATTTGAAATGTACTCTCTTAATTATTCTGAAATATATGTTATTATTGATTAGAGTCACCCTGTTGTACAATAGATCTCAAAAACTCTTCATCCTGTCCATCTGAAACTTTGTGCCCTTTGATCAACAACTCTCCATTCCTACCTTCCCAATGCTTCCTCACCTCCACAGGCCTCTGGTAATCATCATTCTACTTTCTACTTCTGTGAGTTTAAATTTATTAGATTCCACATATAAAAGTGAGACCATGTGGAATTTGTCCTTTGTGCCTGGCTTATTTCACTGAGGACAATGTCCTCCAGATTCATTGACGTTGTTGCAAATGACAGGATTTCCCCCTTTGTAAAGGCTGAATAGTGCTCTCTTGTATGTATATACCACATTTTCTTTACCTATTTATTCACTGATGGACACTTAGGTTGTTTCCATATCTTGGCTATTGTGAATAATGTTGCAATGAACATGGGAGTGTGATATCCTTTTGACATATTGATTTCAGTGTTTTGGGGTATATACCCAAATGTAGGATAACTGGATTGTATCGTAATTCTATTTTTAGTTTTTAAAGGAATTTCTGTAGCATTTTCCATAATGGTTGTATGAATTTATATTTCCATTAACAATGTATGAGTTCCCTTTTCTCCACATCCTCTCCAGCAATATATTTCATCTTTTTGATAAAAGCCATTCTAACAGGTGTGAGGCAATATCTCATTATGGTTTTAATTTGTATTTCCTTAATGACTAGTGATGCTGAGCATTTTTTAGTGTACCTATTGGCCATTTGCATGTCTCCTTTTGAGATATGCTTGTTCAGGTCCTTTGTCTATTTTTAAATTGGATTATTTGTTTTCTTGTTATTGAGTTGTTTGAGTTTCTTATATATTTTGAATATTAACCCCTTATCAGATAGCTGTATGGTTTGAAAATATTTTCTCCCATTCTATGGGTTGTCTCTTCACTTCATTAATGTTACTTTTGCCATGCAGAAGTTTTTTTATAATGGTTTGATGCCATCCCATTTGTCTATTTTTGCTTTTCTTGCCTGTGCTTTTGGGGTCATATCCAAAAAATCATTGTCCAGACCAATGCCTTAGAGATTTTCCCTATGTTTTCTTCTAGTAGTTTTACAGTTTCAATACTTATATTTAAGTCTTTAATCCAATTTGAGTTGATTTTTTATATATGGTATAAGGGGTTAATTTTATTTTTCTGTATGTGGATATCCAGTTTTCCCAACACCATTTATTGAAGAGACTGTCCTTTCCTCATTGTGTGTCTGGGAGCCTTTATCAAAAGTCAGTTGACTGTAAATGTGTGGATTTATTTATGGGTTTTCTATCCTGTTCCATTGGTTGATATGTTTGTTTATATGCCAGGACCATGCTGTTTTGATTACAATCACTTTACAATATATTTTGAAAATAAGGGAGTGTGATGCCTCCAGCTTTGTTCTTTTTGCTCAAGATTATTTTGACTCTTCAGATTGTTTTGTGGTTCAATGTGAATTTAAGGATAATTTTTTCCATTACTGTGCAAAATGACATTGGAATTTTGATAGAAATTGCATTGGATTTGCAGATCGCTTTTTACAATATTAATTCTTCCAATCCATGAGCACAGGCATTTTTCCATTTATTTGTATTTTCTTTAATAGCTTTCTTCAGTTTTCTTATAGTTTTCATTATACAGGTCTTTTACATCCTCAGTTAAATTTATACCTAAGTATTTAATTTTTTTTTGTTAGTATAAATGATATTTAAAAAAATTTTTTCTGACTAGCTTCTTACTAGCATATAGAAACATTACTGATTTTCGTATGTTGATTTTGTATCCTGCATATTTACTGAATTTGCTTATCAGTTCTAACAGTTTTTTGGTGGAGTCTTTAGGGTTTACACTGTCAGCAAATAGAGACAATTTCACTTCTTCCTTTCTTATTGGGATGCTTTTTTTTTTCTTTCTCTTGCCTAATTGCTCTGGCTAGGAATAACAGTATTATTTTGAAAAGAAATGATGAGAGTGGGCATTCTTGTCTTGTTCCTGATCTTAAAGAAAAGCTTTCAACTTTTCACTGTGAAGAATGATGTTAGCTATGGGTTTCTCATATATGGTCTTTATTGTGTTGAGTCACATTCTCTCTATACCTAGTTTTTTGAGAGTTTTTTTTTTTTTATCAGAAAACGGTGTTGAATTTTTTTGAATGCTTTTTCTGCATCTGCTGAGATAATTATACAATTTTTATCCTTCATTTTGTTAATGTGATGTATCACATTTATTGATTTGCATATATTGAACCGTCTTTGCATCCAGGAATAAATCCCGCTTGATCATGGTGAATGATTCTTTTAATGTGTTTTTGAATTTGGTTTGCTAACATTTTGCTGAAAATTTTTTTTATCTGTATTCATCAGGGTAATTGGCCTATAATTTTATTTTCTTGTAGTGTCCTTGTCTGGCTTTGGTATCAGAGTAATGACAGCTTAGTATAATGAGTTTGGAAGTATTCCACCTACTTTGCTTTTTTGGAAGAGTTTAAGAAGAATTGCTATTAGTTCTTTGAATGTTTGTTAGAATTTAGCTGTGAAGCTATTTGGTCCTGGGCACTATTAATATCATTATTATTATTATTATTATTATGAGACTTTCTATTACTGATTCAGTCTCCTTACTTGTCATTAGTCTGTTCAGATATTCTATTTCTCATAATCAGTCTCATTAGGTTGTATGCATCTAGGAATATATCTACTACTTCTAGGTTATCTAATTTGTTGGCATATAATTGTTCATAGTAATTTCTTATAATCCTTTGTATTTTTGTGGTATCAGTCGTAATGTTTCCTCTTTCTTTCCAATCTTATTTGAGTAGTTTCTCTTCTTTCCTAGTTAGTCTAGTTAATTGTTTGTCAATTGTGTTTATCCTTTCAATAAGCCAGCTAACTCTTAGTTTTGTTATTTTTTAAACTTTTTCTCCTCTATTTCATTTATGTCTTCTCTGACCTTTGTTATTTTCTTCCTTCTGTTAACTTTGGGCTTATTTTATTCTCATCCTTTGTCTAGTTCTTTGAGATGTGATATTAGATCATTCATTTGAGATCTTTCTTCTTTTTTGATATAGGTGTTTATCACTATAAATTTCCCTCTAAGGCTTGCTTTTTCTGTATCCCATAAGTTTTGATATGTCATGTTTCCATTGTTGTTTGTCTCAAAGTAGTTTTTTATTTCCTTGTTTATTTCTTTGGTGATCCATTGGTTTTTTAGGGGCATATTGTTTAATTTCCACCCATTTGTATAATTGCCATTCTCCAGTTATTGATTTTTAGTTCTGTGCCATCTTGTTCTAAAATGATATTTGATATGATTTCAATCTTCTTAAATTTTTTAAGATTTGCTTTATGGCCTAATATATGATCTATCCTGGAGAATGTTCTGTGTGAATATTAGAAGATTGTATATTTTGCTACTGTTGGATGAAATGTTCTGTATATACATGTTTGGTCCATTTAGTCTAAAGTATAATTCAAGTCTAGTGTTTCTTTATTAATTTTCTGTCTAGATGACCTGTCCCTGGTTGAAAGTGGGGTATTTTGAGGTCCCCAACTGTTATAATAATATTGCAGTCTATGTCTCTCTTCAGATCATCTAATAATTACTTTATGTTTTTAGGTGCTTTGATGTTGGATTCATATATATTTAAAATTCTAATGTCTTGTTGGTGAATTAACCCCTTTATCATTGTGTAATGTCCTTCTTTGTCTCTTTTAATAGTTTTTGACTTAAAGTCTATTTCGATTTATGTAAGTATAGCTACTTCTGCTCTCTTTCAGTTTCAATTTGCATGGAACATGATTTTTCTATCCCTTCAATTTCAATCTATATGTGTAAAACAAGTCTCTTGTATGCAAAATATAGTTGGATATTGTTTTTAAAATTTTTTCAGCAAAAGCTATGTATGTTTATAGAAGAATTTAATCTGTTTGCATTCAAGGTAATTACTGATAGGCAAGAACTTTCTAATGCTATTTTGTGATTTGTTTTTTGATATCTTGTAGGTCCTTTCTTGTTTGCTTTTTCTCTTGCTATCTTTCTTTGTGGTTTTATGGTTTTCTGAGGTTGTATGCTTTGAAGCCTTTCTTTTTATGTTTTGTGCAACTACAGTAGACTTTTGCTTTGTGGTTACTATAAGGCTTACATAAAATATCTTATACTTAAAACAGGCTACTTTAACCTGATAAAAATGCCTTGTCTTTTATCACATATAAAAACTCTACAATTTCACTTTCTTCTCCCCATCTTTTTGATGTCAAAATTTACATTTATTTTTGTAATTTATATCCCTTATCAATTTGTTGTAGCCACAATTCTTTTAAAAATAGTTTTATCTTTTAATCCTTCAAGTAGAGATAAAATTTCTTTACACAATACACTTGCAGTATTAGAAAACTCTGAGTATGACTATTTATTACTTATATCATTGAATTTTCACTTTCATATCTTTTGTTACTTATTACTAGCCTTGTATTTCAGCCAAAAGAACCCCCTTTAGCCATTCCTGTAGAGCAGGCCTAGTGGTGATGAACTCCTTTAGCTTTTGTTTGTCTGGTAAGGTTTTTATTTCTCCCTCATTTTTGAAGGAGATTTTCTGGGTAAAGTATTCTTGGTTAGCAGTTTTTTTTTTTTTTTTTTTTTTTCCTTCAGCACTTCCACTATATCATCCCACTGTCTCCTGGCCTGTAGAGTCACTGCTTTAAAATTTTCTGGAAGCCACATTGGGATTCTCTTGAATGTGACATGTTTCTTATCTCTTATTGTTTTCAGTATTTTTATGTGCATGATTTTCGATAATTTGATTGTAATGTGTCTTGGTGAACTCTTCTTTGAGTTGAATTTGATTGGCAACCTCTGAGCTTCCTGTACCTGGGTATTGCCATCTTTTCCCAGATTTGGGAAATTTTAGCCATTATCTTCTATATATTCTTTCTAGCATATCTAGAAGGCTAGTTTGCTTGGTGGTATTCTATAATTCCTGTAGGTCTTCTTTAATCTTTTTTCCTTCTATTTTTCTTTTTGCTCTTCTGGCTGGATAATTTCAAATGTGCTGTCTTTGAGCTCACTGAGTCTTTCTTCTGCTTCATCAAATCTGCTATTGAAATTTCTAATTAAATTTTTTAGTTTAATTTTGTTCTTTCCAGGATGTCTGTTTATTTCTATATACCTTTGTCAAGCTTCTAATTTTATTTGTGAATTGTTTTTCAAATTTTATTTACTTTCCTATTTCTATTTTTTTTTTAGTTTCCTAAACTTAATTAAGTAGCTTATTCTGCATTCTATGCCAGTCAGTTCATAGATCTCTATTTCTTCTGAGTCAATAGCTTTAATAGTTTCTTTTGGTGTCATATTTTCCTAATTTTTCATAATCCTTGTGTCCTTACATTGGTATGTGCATATTTGATATCTTTCACCCTTTATAGATGTTCTTTGGTAGATTGACCTCAAATATTTAGTCTAGTTTGGGATTCTGGCTGCCTGGCTGGTAGTAACTCCAGACAGATATACACTGCTATTGGGTTCTCTAGTTGGTCTGGCTTGCTTCCTGTGCTCTGAGGTTGAATGATACTGCTGACAGTGCTCTGTGATCCAATAAGACCACTGGATAGACTCTGCTGTTAGATGGGTCTGCTGGCTAGGCTCTGTGATCATCTCTGATTGGGCAGGTTGTCTTCCCTGAGTGGGCGGTACTGTTTTTTGCAATCTGTTTAAAAGGGCCATGTGATGGGTCCTGAGGCTGGGTGAGGATGGGTTCTGAACCCATTGTTCCATTGGTCTATGTGTCTTTTCTTATGCCATACCATTTTGATTAAGATAGCTTTATAACATAATTTGAAATCAGAAAGTGTGATGAATGCAACTTTGTTCTTCTTGCTCAAGATTGCTTTGGCTACTAAGTGTCCTTTCTGGTTCTATGTGAGTTTTAGAATTGTTTTTTTCTATTTCCATGAAAAATACCAGTAGAATTTCTGATAGGGATTGCACTGAATCTGTAGATTGCTTTGGGTATTATGGACATTTTAACAATATTAATTTTTCCAATCTATGAATATGGTACATCTTTTCATTTACTGTGTCTACAATTTATTTCATTATTGTTTTATGGTTCCCATGTACCGATCATTTACTTTCTTGGTTAAATTTCTAAAGAAGTATTTTATTCTTTTTTATGCCGTTATAAATGAGATTGTTTTCTTAAATTTTGGGGGGATGGTTTGTTGTTAGTGTATAGGAACATAACTGATTTTCGTATGTTAATTTTGTATCCTGCAACTTTACTGAATTTGTTTATTAGTTTCAATGGTTTTATGGTGGAGTCTTTAAGGTTTTCTATATGTAAAATCATGTCATCTACAGAGATAATTTTACTTCCTTCTTTCTAATTTCTATGTCTTTTATTTTTTTTTATTGTCTAATTGCTCTGTCAAGAACTTCCAGTACTATGCTGACTAGAAGTGGTATAAGTGGGGATCCTTGTCTTGTGCCTGATCTTAGAGGAAGCTTTCAGCTTTTCCCATTTAAGTATCATATTAATTATGAGCTTATCATATATAGTCTTTATTATATTGTGGTACATTTCTTGTATACCTAATTTATTGAGAGATTTTTAATCAGGAAGGGATATCGAATTTTGTCAAATGCTTTTTCTGCATCTATTGAAATGATCATATGATTTGTATCCTTCATTCTGTTAATATGGTATATTATGTTGATTAATTTTTGCATGTTAAACCATCCTTTCATCCCAAGGATAAATCCAACTTGGTTATGCTGTATGATCCTTTTAATGGGTTCTTGGATTCAATTTGCTAGAATTTTGGTGAGGATTTTTGCATTTATATTTATTATGGATACTGGTCTACAAGTTTCTTTTCTTGTAGTATCATTGTCTGATTTTGTTGTCGGGTAATGCTTGCCTCATAAAACATGTTTGGAAGTATTCCCTCTTCTTAAATTTTTTGGAACAGTTTGGGAAGGTTTGCCATTAATTTTTTCTTAAATGTTTTGTAGAATTCACCAGTGAAGCCATCTGGTCTTGACCTTTTCTTCATTAGGAGGTATTTAATTAGTGAGTCAATCTCCTTATTTGTTATTGGTCTGCTCAGATTTTCTCTTTCTTCATGATTGATTTAATTTTTGTAGATTGTATGTTTCTAGGATGTTCTCCATTTTTTTTAGGTTATCCAATTTGTTGGGATATAGTTGTTCATAATATCATAGTAGTTTCATATGTCCTTTTACTTTCTGTGGCATTAGTTTCAATGTCCCCTTTTTCAGTTATACTTTTTTCTTTTCTATTTTTTTCTTAGTTTATGTAAAGATTTACTGATTTTGTTTATCTTTTCAAAAAACCTACTCTTAGTTTTGTTGATCTTTGCTATGGTTTTTCTATTCTCTATTTCACTTATTTCTGCTCGAATACTTATTATTTTATTCCCTTTAATAACATAGCACTCAGTTTGATCTTTTTTTCCTGGTTCCTTGAAGTTTAAGGTGAGTTTCCTTATTTGAATTTTTTCTTTTTTCCTAATGTAGGTATTTATCACTATACACTTTCCTCTTAGAACTGCTTTTGTCTTGGTAAAACTTATCCTATAAGTTTTGGTATGTTTCATTTCTATTTTTGTTTGTTTTAAAGTATTTTAATCTTTCCCTTTTAACTTTTATTTGTTCTTCATTTCAACCTATTTGTGTCTTTAAAGCTAAAGTGAGTCTTGTGTAGGTAGCATATAGCTTTTAGATATTGTTTGTTTGTTTATTTATTTTAGAGATGGGGTCTCACTATGTTGCCCAACTTGGCCTCAAGTAATCCTCCTGCCTGTAGATAAAATTCACTTAGCCACTATATATCTTTTGATTGGAGAATTTAATCCATTTATATTTAAAGCAATCATTGATAGGTAAAGACTTTCTCCTGGATGTAATAGTACTCTTTGTTGAGGTTTTTTTTTTTTTTTTTGCTTTTAATACATCACCTCACTTTCTTCTGGCCTTTGACTTTTGACAATTTGATTATGTTTCTCAGTGGAGACCTCTTTATATTAAACCAATTTAAGATTCTTTGGGCTTCATGGATCTGGATGCTTATTTCCCTATCCAGATTTGATAAATTTTTTGGTCATTATTTTAAAAACAAGGTTTTTTTCCTTCTTTTCTTTTTATACTTCTTCTGTAATTTCTATAATACATACATTGCTTTTCTTGATGGTGTCCCATAAGTCCTGTTTGCTTTCTTCACTCTTTGTTGTTGTTGTTCCTTTAACTGGATAATTTCAGATGATCTGCCTCAGAGTTTGTTTATTCTTTCTTTTGCTGGATTGCTTCTGCTGTTGAAGCTCTCTACTGAATTTTTCAATTAAGACATTGGATTCTTCAGCTCCATAATTTCTATTTGGTTCTTTTTGATGATTACTGTCTCTGTTGAACTTATCATTTTGTTCATATATTGTTTTTTTGACATCATCTTTTTGTCTGTGATCTCTTGTTCTCTTGCTGTCTTATCCAAGCCTGAAAGTGATTATTTAGAATTATTTTTCAGGCAATTTATAGGTCTTCATTTCTCTGGGGTCAGTCATTGGAGCTTTATTTTGTGCCTTGGGTGGTGCCATATTGCCTTATTTCTTCTTGTTCTTTGAGTCCTTGAATTGCTGTCTTCACATTGGAAGAACAATCATCTCCTTCAGTCTTTACTGATTGGTTTGTGGAGAGAAACATCTTCCCCAGTAGCATGGCTAGAGATTCTGGGCATCTTTCAGAACTTTTATGTGGAAGCATCTGCTCCACCCCTCTTGTTTACTCTTTGGGGGAAGTTTTTGTATTATGTGCCTTCTCTTGAGCTTGCGAAGCCTAGCCTGATGCTGAGAACCTCTTGTTTATTTTTGCTAGGGCTATGCCTTCAACTGTTCAAGGTTGTGCATCTTCTTTAATTTACCAGTTGAGCTGGCTACTAAAATCTTCACTTGTGGTGATCATGTGCTGTATGCAGGGTCTTGTGCACAACATCTGTTGGGGGGCATGCAGGTGCCATGCATGGAGATGTAATGCATAACACCACCCACAGGGGTGACACATGGGTGCTGGAGGTATGTTTTGGCCAGTTGGATAAATTCATAGGTTAGTTTTCCTGTGGGGCTAATGAGCCGGTCCTTACACTGGTTAGAAGAATCTGTGGTTGGCTATTAAAATCTGTGTTCCAGTTGCTGTGATCTTTTACCCCATCTCCCTACTCCTTCCTGTCCCCCCACACAATTCAGCTCTTTAGATTCCCTCAGTGACATGGATGGACAGCATCATGAAGACTGGGGAGGCTGGGCACTTACTTTGCTTTTGCTTTTCCCTGTTGGAGAAAGCATGGACTAAGGGGACCTCTCTTAGCACCAAGCTGTGCCACCTTGGGGGAGTTATTGTGTGGGTATAGTGAAGCTCTTCTTTTTACCCTCTCCATTGAGTCCATTCAGGTTTTTTGATCCACTAGGGGCCTGGAACCTCTTAGTTGGGCTTTGGGGTTCCCTCAGAAGTATTCTTATCTGTGGGTTGTTGCCAAAACTTGTGTTTCTGTGGTTAGATAAGGGCTGGAACTTCCTATTCTGCCATCTTGCTGATGTCATCACCTACTAACTTTTGAAATTGATTCTAATAATCTCTTAATGAGTTTTTATCTTAGGTCTTTATGTCAGTGATGTCACTAGGGCCCCATGTTATGTGGAGAATAATAGCATATAATTTGTCCAAGTCATTTGTTTATCATCAACTTTCTTGAGAAATACTCTATTTTACATTAAACATGAGAAATTTTGGGCTAATTACTGCTGAATTTTTTTTTTTGAAAAATAAAAAATGGTTTACAAATAATAAAATAAATATCCAGCTTTATTATTATACCATATAAAAATGACAAAAGCCACTATAGTAAGAGTTTTTTTAATGTTTTGTGACAGCATTGCTCAGCCTCTATTCCATCATAAATTTCACATACCTGTAGTCTATCATTTCTCATGTTCCTGTTAACTTTACTTGCTAGGCACTGATGGTTAAAACTATACATTGAGTTTTAATTTTGTTGATCATGTAGTTTTCAGATCCAGAACATATATTTGATTTTTATTTTTGGCAAAATTTCTCATAGTCTTCTGTAACCTGTAGATATATTCAAGCTTGTTTTTTTTTTATTTCTTTAAACATTGTAAGCATGTATGTAAGGTTTATACCAGTATTTTTGTGGATTTATTTCTGCTTCTTTTGTTTCTGTGGGTTTATGCTTATGGTGGTGTGTGTGTGTGTGTGTGTGTGTGTGTATTTAGTGTAACTCTGTGTTGTTCATTGGTTTTGAAATTCTACTAATGAGGAGTTTTAATGTCAAGATAAAGATGTATCCTGTTGAAAAAATCTGAATTTGTTGCTGCCAGGTATATCAGAACACTGCTAATCTAGGAAGCTTAAAACTAAATTCTCAATTTAAGCTTTTATTGTTTTGTTTTTGACTTGTTTTATTCTGTTCATCACCCATGTGATGCAAATTTCAGGCATAAGTGCCCAAGAGGTTGGCTTCTGGCTTCAGATTTATAATCTCTGAGAATTTTTTCCTTTTCCCTCTTATGCTTATTATTAAAAAAGCCTTGCTTTCTGGTCCCTGTGGGTAGGGTTGTTTACTTCTACTTCATCTTTATCTTGATGTTATATTCTTTTGGCATCCTAGCTTAATATTGAAGTGCCTTATTAAACGTCAACAACTTGGGTAAGACCAGGATTTTACTTCTGCTTCTCCCATCCTGTAAGACCAACAAAATCATCTGATTTCAGCACCAACTGAAGGTTTTTACCCTGATTAGCTCTATGGATTCCTGTTTTAACTTAGATTTTAGCCTAATATTTTCTATCTTTTTATACATTTTAATGCTTTTAAGAAGACATTTCATATTTTCGTCTTGCCTTTT
>RJWJ010022708.1:0-26576 GCA_004363605.1 Indri indri | reverse complement strand
TTCTTTTTTTTTTTTTTTTGAGACAGAGTCTCACTGTGTTGCCCTGCCTACAGTGAGTGCCTTGGCGTTAGCCTAGCTCACAGCAACCTCAAACTCCTGGGCTCAAGCGATCCTCCTGCCTCAGCCTCCCAAGTAGCTGGGACTACAGGCACATGCCACCATGCCCGGCTAATTTTTTCTATATATTTTTAGTTGTTCAGGTAATTTATTTCTATTTTTTTTAGTAGAGACGGGGTCCCGCTCTTGCTCAGGCTGGTCTTGAACTCCTGAGCTCAAACAATCCGCCTGCCTCGGCCTCCCAGAGTGCCAGGATTACAGGCACGAGCTACCGCGCCCGGCCTATTCTTCATTTCTATAGTTTTGTCATTTTGAGAATGTTACATGAGTGGAATGATAAAGTATCAGCATTGGTTTTAAATTTTTAAAATACAGTTTCTTTTTTTCTTTTTCTAACTGTGCTTTGAGTTGTTTTATGCACCGTTTTTTTATTTTTTTATATTTCTTTTTTCTTTTTTATATTTTTAATTTATGTATTTTTTTTTACTGGGAGCCATGCCCAAGAGGTCTTGAGCAATGGACTCTATGCACTGGTTTTTAATTTAACTAATTCCTAAGCTTTTGACTCAAATACAAGAAATTCTCTGGCAGGTAATTTATTTTAATGTTGAGTTTCCTCCATTCTCTGGATCCCTCTAGTTTCTAAATTTCCCTCCTCACCTACAATATTATTCTCCACTCCAACATTCTGGTCTCACTTCTCCTTTTGGGAAGATCTACATGTCTAAATTTACTAGGCTGGTCTAGAGCTCTTGTGTGTTTCCTGCCTCCTTTGCCCTACTATTTATAGCCAGGCTAATTTTGGGTGGCCTCTCTCTCTCTTCTTTCCTGCTCCTTCCTCCTGTGGTGGGTGAGGTGACTTCTCAAATATTTGGGCAGAGGAGGTCAGAAGCAGATTCTTGGCATCTGATTTCGGTCTCTGATCACAGAAGCTGGCGGAGTGGAGAGGGAGGCAGGAAGAAGCTGCAGGTGCAGAAAGGAAGACAGCTGCGGCTCTAAGGCATTTTGACCCAGGTTGAAGGCCTGGGCTGGGAGTCGGGATTTCTGATTCTATACTCATTTTGCTATTCTGCATTCTCATATCAGCTCCTCTATTCTGTTGGGGGCTCTGAGTTATAAAACGGATGGAGAGGGCATATCTGGGGCATATCTTGGTGCCAGTCCTGCTGGCAGCACAGGTATTTCCTCCATAGCACCTGTTTAGAGGTGTGTTAGTGCTCCAGAGAGGATATCCACAGCATTCAGCATTGCACAAATGGAGGGCCAAACCTTCAAATGTATGTTAACTTTCCCAGGGCAAGGATTGTCCCAGGAGCAGCAGAGTGAAAGCCTACCTGTTTTGTTTTTTTTCTCCCCAAAGAAGTACGATCCTGAATGAAGAACTAAGAGAGACAAAGGGAATATGGGAAGAGGAATTAGGTAGGACACATACTGGAGCTTTTAAGAAAGGGAAGGAGAAGAGAGAATCTTAGGAATATGGTATGTTTGGGGACAGAGACAATATTAGAGACATTGAGAAATAGTCTGAGAAAGATTCCAAGTGTGACAGAGACAAAAAGGGGACAAAAATAGAATTTGAGATGAAACAAAACCAGATTGAGAGAGAGAGAAGAGAAAGATGGACAGATGGATATGGACCAACATCAGTAAGAAGGAAAAGTAGGAAGCGGAAGTGGGAGCAAGCGAGGTTCCAGTAGTGCCAAACTATTTCCCATCTCTCCTCCTGGCCCCACTTCTAGATTGGAGTTATAAATAGCAGAAAGTTGGAAAATGCCCTCCCCTTCTGTCCCAGCCCCGCAGAAAGGCAGAGGAAGAGGGACAGGCCATCAGGTCCCTCTGGAGATCCCTTCTCAGCCCCAGCCAGATCCTGCTTGGGCCAGTCCAGGACTCTGCCCCCTCCCCTCTCCTCCCCTTGCGAAGGATGGGAAATGTACAGTTCTGGGAAGGATCTGGTCGCTGGAGACACCCTTTACATCCCTCTGTCTCCTGGGTCCGGTCTTTTTCATCTTTGCCCTCCTTTCACGCCTCCATTCTCCTCCCCACTCTTAATTTGCTCTTCCTGTATCACTCTCAGTCTTTTTTCTGGTTTTCCATCCCCTGTTGATCAAACTTTTGCCCTTCTTTCTCGCTCTCCATTCCTTTTCTTTTTCCATGTCTCCATTTGTTCCCCTCCCCACGCCTCGGGAGTTTTTCTCTCTTCTTGTCCCTGTCTTTTCCTCTGCTCCCCTGAATGCCAACGGTGTGGCTAGCATTGCCGTCGCGGGGAGGGAAGGGGTCTGATGAGAGCGGCATAAGGGGTGCCCTGCGTGACCATGAGGAGGAGGGAGCACGAAGGGACCACGCCGGACCCAGGTCCAGGACCGCTCGCCTTGTATCTCCTCTCTATCTGCACATCCCTCCTCCCAGGTTGTCCTTCAGCCTCATCGCACTTCTCATCTCTTACCCTCTTTCCTCTTTCCCGGCCCCCCCTCTATTGGTACTTCTCTCTCCTCTGCTCTCCTAGGCGCCGCCTCCACCTCTCACTGGCTGGGGTGGAGGGTGGAGAGGGGCGGGCGGAGCTGTGCTGGGCTGGGGGGCAGGGAGGGGTGGAGGGGAGCAAGGGCAGGTCCCGCCCCAGCCGCAGCCCCGGCATCCCTCGGCTGCGCGCTCTGGCCTCCACCTGCCGCGGGAGCGAGGGGCGGGGCCGGGGGCGGGGCCTGGGCGGCACCCCCGGGAGCGGAGGCGGGAGCCGGAGTGGACGCCCGAGCGGCGACTGCAGTAGTTGTCCTAGCGGGCACTGGGGCGGTGGAGCGGCGGGAGAGGGAGGGCTCGCGGGGCATAAGATTGCGAGACCCCTGAAAGACCAGCGAGACTTCAGAGAGGCTCCTGGGGAGACCTGGGACTGGGGGCGCGCAAGAATTTCTTTGCACTCGAGGGGAGCGCGTGCGGGGTGGGTCCCATGGCAGGGACTAGGAGCCGCGATCCTCGGGGGGCCTCTGGGATTTGCTACCTTCTTGGCTCCCTGCTCGCCGGACTGCTCTTCTCACGGGCTGTCGCCTTCAATCTGGACGTGATGGGCGCTTTACGCAAGGAGGGCGAGCCAGGCAGCCTCTTCGGCTTCTCTGTGGCCCTGCACCGGCAGTTGCAGCCCAGACCCCAGAGCTGGTGAGTCACCACACCCGCCCTGAGTCCCCATGCCCGAGGCACAGATCACCCCCTTCCGCACTCTCCGGCCCTCTCATCTCTCAATCTTCCAGCCCCACCAATACTCAGACTGCCCACAGACATCCGCATCCCAACCTGGATCCTTGCCTCATCTGTCTTGGGTCTGGGGATGCATCCCCAGGTCCGAGACTCAGGATCTTGCTTGGGGATGAGTTGGAGACCAAGGTCTTGTCTTGGCAGGGAACTGTCTCCTTCTAACTTCCCCCCCACCTTGCTCCAGCTCCAGGGTCTCTAACTCCCCTGCTTCTTCCCGGGGCTGAATTCCCCCAGGGAAGGAGACTGACTAGTCTGTCTCTGTTTAGGACACGAAGATAGGGAAAGGACAGAGAAGTTGAGGGTACCATGGGAGGGATGCAGGGTAGACTCCAGAAATAACTTTCTGCTATGGGATGGAATGAGGGGAGCAGGGCACTGGGAGGCCAGGAGAGAGCTGCCACTTTTATCGCCAGAGACCATGGGAAGATTGGGAGAGAACCAGGGAGGGTCTGGCAACCTGTAGTA
This sequence comes from Indri indri, assembly GCA_004363605.1. Lineage (NCBI taxonomy): Eukaryota > Metazoa > Chordata > Mammalia > Primates > Indriidae > Indri > Indri indri. The sequence continues at coordinate 22,814 of RJWJ010022708.1, read as the reverse complement.
GATGGTTTGGTGATAGAGAGGGGCAGAAAACCGAGCCCCCAGAGTAGTAACAGTAGCAGCAGCAGCAGGGAGAGAGATCCAGGAAGGATGCTGGGCAGGCTGCTCCCCTTCCTCCTCCTTAGGAAATTTCCAATTCCTGGAATCTCGGTAGTAGGGAAAGGCAGGGAGGAGTGAGGGGCAGAGGACAGTTCTCATTCTTTTCTAATCGGTTCAGGACCCATGGGATCTGGACACACTTTTGTGTGGGGCCTGTGGCTGCTTCCTGTACCCTTGGCTCTTCCTACATGTGCGATTGTAAAAAGACAGGCAAGAAGGGGAAGAAGGCTTCCTACTCTCTCCTGCCGGGGGGCTTTTCTCTCTCCAGCCAGTGCCCAAGACACATTAAGTGTCCATTACTGGGATCAATGCTGTCCACTGGGACTTTCTTTTCCCCTCTGCTATTGGATGGGCCAAGGGCTAGAGCTCATTTCTCCTCACCCACAGGGAGTGGGGACTAGCTCTAATGGTTCTTCTTGCCTTATCACCATCATCTGGTAGCAGGGTCAGTGGTCCCTCAAACTTCAGGGGCGATAGAAAGCAACTGACTTCACCTCCTCTTCTCTCTGCCATCTGCTTCCTCCCTCATTCTTGTTCCCTCCCTCCCTCCCTCCTTCCCCCATCTGCCAGAGTTCCAGGACTGGAGGCCTTTTTAGGACATGCTGAACTCTCTGAGCTATTTCCAGGCAAATTCTAGGTTATTTTTAATAGCTCGATCTCTTGTCATTTCCCACTCCTCTCTGAAGGTGGCCCCTGATTCTGTCTCCCAGAGCCAAGCTGGGGGCATTCCCAAAGGGGCCTGACTGCCTGACCCTGCTTTTGCTCCGGTAGGGGGCGCTCTGCTGCTTGGTGGCCAGCCAGAGGCCCGGTAGCTGCTCAGTCCCTAGCTTTTGAGTTGCAGGTCACCTGTCTTAGCACTCGCTCATAGAAAGACCGTCTCACCTGTTTTAATGTCTTTCAATTTAGCCCTGGAATGAGACTTTGAGATCTAACCTTACTTTGCTCAGTGGTTTCAGCCTCATTTATTTCCTTCAACTGTGAAATGGAGAAAAACAACAGGGCTACAAGTAGGGTTGTTGTGAGGATTAAGAGTTCTTAACATATGTAAAATGCTTAGAGTCATGCACAGCCATAGTGAGTGCTATGAGAGTGTTAGTAGTACTGCTATTCTTGTACTGTGATTCACAGAGCTAGAGAACAGACTTAACAGCCATCCTGGATCCAGAGGCTTGGCTAGAGGGCCTCCTAGGCTGAGCCAACCTTCCAGGCCAAGCATCCTCCCCAGAGGGCCACCCAGACTGAGAGGGGTCAGAGAGGGGTTAGAGCCTTGGAGGGTGTGGAGAGTTGAGAAGTGCAGTGGTAGTGGGCTACTGCTTTGTCTCCACTTAGCTGGGCTCCCAGGAGTCCCTGTGCCCCCAGCTTCCAATACTTTTTTGTTTTTCTCTCTTCAGTGGCTGCAGTTGTGGCTACTGCTCAGGAGGCCTAGGGTGGCCGGGGCTCATGGGATGAAGCCAGGAAGGAGTGCGTGGCTGGGGCAGAGGTGGAGGGACTGGAGAGTCTGTGTGTGGGCACTCTTGTTCCCAGGAGCATTGGCTGGACTCTTCTCCACCAAGAGTGGGGCTGGGCAAATCTGCGCACTCAGCTTCTTTCTTCCAAATGGGCCCCTCCCCCTTTCCCTACTTTTGGCCTCTAGGAGGGGAGATGTGAGCATGGAGCTTCTCTGGGTGCCTAGCCATGCACTGACAAGCTGAGGCTGTGGGTGTCTCTGTGAGTCCACATAAAGTATGGGTTCAGTAAACGCATCCTGATGCTTCTTCCTATGGGGCAAGCGCAAAGATGAATAAGACAGCCCAGTACTCCAAGGGATGGCCACTTCTCTGCTTGTGGGTTGAGGGCACTGCTGATTTGTCTGAAGGTTGGCATTTGTTTGCACAGGCCCGTGTCACCCAGTTTCTTTTTCTGCTCAGGGTACCGTCCCCTCCCCTTCCTCTTCTTCCTTTCCTGGAGTGGTCTCAGTGTTCTCGAGACGGGCCAGTCATTGGGTGGAGTGACAAAGTTTTGGAGTCAGGCAGGTGTAGATTTGAATTCCAGCATTGCTGCTTAATGTCTTTGAGTGAGTTTCTTCATGTGAAAGACAAGAAAAGAATTCTTATCTTATAGGATCCTTGTGAAGACTAACTGAGATAATGCATGTGACTTGCCTAGCCTGGTGGACACACATGTGGACAGTGATAAATGTTAGCTCCTCACATCCCTGATGTCTAGGCCAGGGCCTAACCCTGAGTAGGTGCCGAGTAAATATTATTTCCTTGTCTCACCAGTGCCTGACACAGGGCTTGGCATATGACAGGGTCTCAATAAATAGTTGTTGCTTGAAGGCTGAATGTATGTTCTCTTCCCTACCACTCCCCCTCACCCCCCTCTCTCTGACACTGGCTCTGACATGGGATGACAGCTGCTGAGAGATGAGGAGGACTTGTGGGAAGGGAGAATGGCTCTGTGCCCTCCCCCTCCATCCCCACAGACCTGGCACAGTGCCCCACAGATGCCTGTCTGTAACATTGCCCGACACAGTTTGAGCCTTGCCCCCCAGGAAGGGAGATGGAAGAGAAGAATGTGGCAGAGAGGCTTGGGGTTTGGCAGTTTGTCCCGCTGCCACTTTGGAGTGTCTCCTTCTGCAAAGAGAGGACCTATGTAGCCAGCTGGGTGTCAGTCACCTCACCTCACCCCCACCTTCACTCCTGGACTGGAGGTTCAGCCCCGGGGGACCCAGGCAGCCTCCATTCCCAGCACAGTCCTTCCCTGGGGAAGATGCCTTGGCTGTCATCATGGAAAGTTGTCCTGCCAAGAAAGTTGTAGCTGGGAAAGAGTTTGAGGGGGAGGTGAGAGGGAAGACTGGGTGGGGGTGGGGGTGGGAGGGAAAGAGAAGATGGTGGATGTAGGGGAGAAGGAAGGATGGGGAAGGGGATTCAGGATGTGGGGGGTGAGTGGGGTTAGGACGGGAGACAATGAGAAACTTGTCCCTATGTCCCTGCCAACCAGAGTGACTGATAGAATGCCGGGTGGCAGAACTGCTGGGAGGTGGTCTTTGCTGGGCCCCTGATGAGGGGAGGCAGGCCCATATCTAGCCTCTTGCCTGCCTCTGAAGCTAGTCCCTGAGCCACACTGTGGTGCCAGTCTGGGTCCCTGTTACTTTTGCTCAGCATTCTTGGCATTTCTGGCAGGGTTTCAAATGGACCGGGGTTGGGGAGGAGGGCAGAGCTTGGGGATGGGGCCAAGGAGCGGGTAGGGAAAGCCTGGTCAGGAACAGGTGCTGGGAACAGGGGGTTCTTTTAAACCAGCAGTGCTGGCCTGGCTGCTCGGGTTGGCCTGTGTGTGTATTTGTGTGTATACTGTGTGTTGGCCCCTCGTCCATACTCTATGTGCATATGTAACATGGTGATTGCATGGCCAAGTATGTTAATTTGTCCTTGCCAGGATTTGAGAAAACTGACCTTGCCCCTTCTCTTTAGTCCTTGAACATCCTCCTTCATACTGAGTGGTTGGGCCTGGGTAGCTCTGTAGTGGTTGGACCACTCTGACCTCTAACTCCTGCCCCTGTCCCATCTTGCAGGCTGCTGGTGGGTGCTCCCCAGGCCCTGGCTCTTCCTGGCCAGCAGGCAAATCGTACCGGAGGCCTCTTTGCTTGCCCCCTGAGCCTGGAGGAGACTGACTGCTACCGCGTGGACATTGACCAGGGAGGTGCGGCCCTGCACGGGGCGAGTGGGGGAAGCCTTTGAGGAGGGGAGGAGAGGACTTGGCCTCCTCTTCCTTCCTCTAATTCCCAGTGTCCTGCCTCCAGCTGATGTGCACAAGGAAAGCAAGGAGAACCAGTGGTTGGGAGTCAGTGTTCGGAGCCAGGGGCCTGGGGGCAAGATTGTTGTGAGTACTGCTTCTTGTGACTGAATGCAAGGGTGTATGTGTGTGTGTGTGTGTGTGTGTGTGTGTGTGTGTGTGTATGGTGTCTGCATATGCACAGATGTGCTTACAAAACACAAGTTGGGCACATGATATGATTCCCAGGACATTGGGGAGGCATAAAAATATGTGAGTGGCTGGGCATCATGGCTTATGCCTATAGTCCTAAAACTTTGGGAGGCTGAGGTGGGAGGATCACTTGAAGCCGGGAGTTTGAGACCAGCCTGGGCAATGTATAGAGATCCTGTCTCTAAAAAAAAAGTAAAAAAACCCACCCCAAAACAGAAAAACAAACTGTGAAACATGGTCTCTGTCCTTATACAGTTAAAAACTTCTATCCGTTCGTTTATCCATCCATCCATTTGCTAAACTCCTATTGAGAACCTTTAAGCATCAGGCATCGTGCTAGCTACTGAGAGAGGATGTATAAAGACAGGGAAAAGACTGGTCCCTGACAAGTAGCTGTGGAGATTCTCATTCTCTCTTTTTCTGTGTCTGTCTGTATCTTTCACTAACATGCACAGACACGCAGGCAGAGTATGGTTACTGTTAAGTGAGTGGTCTAGTCTCTGGTCTATGAAAGTCCGGAGGAGGAGTGGAGAGAAGAGATTGCTGCAGGTGGGGTGATTTGAACCAGGCTTGTAAGTATAGGTAATACTTGGAGAGTGGAGAGGGGAGGAAGTTCTTTGCAGATGAGGTGGTGGCTCTTACAGAGGTTCAAGGACAGGACCAAGTGCATTTTGAAGGATTGTCACACGATCAGGGAGGCACACATCCTGCGTGCTCTCTTAGCAGTGCCGGTGGGTGCCCAGGCAGAATGTGGAACAAGGATGTCTTCCTGTGAGGTCAAGGAAGTGGGTATAGGTGGGATACTGGGTTATGCGTGGACCTGCCCAACACTCGCTGGGTAATGGTCCTTGATTGATAGTGGCATAGGGATGTGTGTGTGTGTGTGTGTGTGTGTGTGTATACACACATGTATTGTGTCTGCCAAATGTCTGCATGTGGGCAGCATGTCTCAAGCAGGTCCCTGGCCTACACAGTAACAGGACCCCTCTTCCCTTCCTCCCATAGACCTGTGCACACCGATACGAGGCAAGGCAGCGAGTAGACCAGATCCTGGAGACGCGGGATGTGATTGGTCGCTGCTTTGTGCTGAGCCAGGACCTGGCCATCCACGATGAGTTGGATGGTGGAGAATGGAAGTTCTGTGAGGGGCGTCCCCAAGGCCACGAGCAATTTGGATTCTGCCAGCAGGGCACAGCTGCTGCTTTCTCACCTGACAACCACTACCTCCTCTTTGGGGCCCCAGGAACCTATAATTGGAAGGGTGAGTCACTCCTCGGGGAGGGGAGAAGGGGACTGAAACCTTTTCCTACCCCAGAGACAGGGTTGGGGGCAGCACATGGCCAAGCATGACCACATGTTCACTGCCATAGAGCCCAGGGGCACTGCCATGCCTTCCACCCCCATTGTGCTAGCACACACATGAGTGGGGGTACCTCCACTCCTTCGCATGCCAAGAGTCCCTGAACACACTGGCATGAGCCCCCATGCACGCTGGCCTGGCCCGCCCGGCTGGGGCCCGCATGCCCCAGCACACCAGCCCACACCTCGTCACTGCCATTCCCGTCTCTGCACGCTGCTGCTGGCTGAGCTGACACTCGGTGAGTGTGATGCCAAGTCTGGGAGGCCTTGGGAAGCTTGGGCTAGGGAGGAGGTGGAGACAGGGCTGGAAAGGAGAGGAGGGGCTTCCCTGTGTGCCTGCCTAGCTCAGTGTCTGGCCCGAGGGGTGCTCCTCACTCCCTGCCCTGGGCGCTAACAACACTGTCCTTGCAGGCACGGCCAGGGTGGAGCTCTGTGCGCAGGGCTCAGCGGACCTGGCACACCTGGACGACGGGCCCTACGAGGCGGGGGGTGAGAAGGAGCAGGACCCCCGTCTCATCCCGGTCCCTGCCAACAGCTACTTTGGTAGGGACGCCTCCCTGGCCCAGAGCCGCTCTAACCCTCTGCTCCTCTCTCTTGTCCTCCCTCTCCACACTCCCATCCTTCCGTCTCTGTCTGTCTCTCACCCGCTCTCTCTTTGTCTTTCTGCCTCTGACTCTCACCTCTCTGGTCTCTTTGTCTCTGTCATTTTCTTTCTCCACCTATTCCTCTGCCACCTTCTTCTTCTGGCCTTTCTGTCTGGCTCTGTCTCCCTACTCTGTGGTCCCTCCTCTGGTTGTCCCTTCCCTGGTGTGTCCCCCCATCCTGCACAGGGTTGCTTTTTGTGACCAACATTGATAGCTCAGACCCTGACCAGCTGGTGTATAAAACTTTGGATCCTGCTGACCGGCTCCCAGGACCAGCAAGAGACTTGGCCCTGAATAGCTACTTAGGTTTGTAAGCTCCCACCTCCTTGGCCCAGGGGTGTGGCCCTGGCCTCCCCTCCACCCCAAGGGAACACATCCTTCTTGCCCTGCAGTCCCTGCTCCCCAACGCACACCTAGGGAAACAGATATTGGGCCCAAATTACAGAGAAGACCAGAGTCCAGTGACCAGGCCTGAGAAGAGGAGGCCCCAAGGGTGACAGCCTTGGGGGCTGTGGGTGAGGGTCTCCGTGGAGGAAGGTCCAGGAGGAGTGAGAGGGCAGGACTGAGACTATCCTGGGAAGGACAGTTCTGACCTCGAGGGGGACTTTCCCTGAGGGATGGATGTGGGCACACACTAGAGAAAGGTCTAGTGTTGTTGGTAAGTCCCTCTCGTTGTCTCATCTACATCCCTCTGCAGAGGAGGAGGAAACAAAACCTGGGAGACGTTTGGTTGAAGCAAGCTCTTCCTCATTCCCCTTTGCCTCCCCCTGTCCATGTGAAGACTTCTTTCCCTGCCAGGATGGTGGGAGAGGGGACAAAGAGGGTACACTGGGTGGGATGGGGGCCTCCTGGGGTGTGTAGATGGGAGAGGGACCAGCCGCTCCTCTAGTTCCCTGGGTATGGGCGTGGGGGGCCTCGGCCTCAGCTCCTGCCCAGTCTCCTGGCCTTCTCGGTCATTGCCTTTCTCTCTCTGGCCCAGGCCCTGAGGCTGACCTCACCACACTTCTTGTGCCAAACTCGTCTCTGGGCCTGGTGTGGGTGTGGGGGGGCTGCCGGTGTGGGGCCTGGTGGATGTGGGGAGGAGAGTGGCCCAGCTGTGGTGCCGATGACTTGAGGGCACCTCCATCTTTTGGCTCCAGGCCTGTTGGGAGGGGGCGGGGCAGGGAGAGCGGTAGCACATCTGGCTCCTGAGTCTTGGGGGAACACTTACCAGAAAGTCGCCCTCTCACCCAGGTTTCTCCATTGACTCGGGGAAGGGTCTGGTGCGGGCAGAGGAGCTGAGCTTTGTGGCAGGGGCCCCCCGTGCCAACCACAAGGGTGCTGTGGTCATCCTGCGCAAGGACAGTGCCAGTCGCCTGGTGCCCGAAGTTACGCTGTCTGGGGAGCGCCTGACCTCCGGCTTTGGCTACTCGCTGGCCGTGGCTGATCTCAACAATGATGGGTGAGTGGGCAGCGGGGAGCGCAGCCTGGGGGAGGCATGGTCCGGGAGCTGTGAGTGGCCTTGGCATCTCCTCCTAACTGTCTCCCTTTCTCCATAGCTGGCCAGACCTGATAGTGGGTGCCCCGTACTTCTTTGAGCGCCAAGAAGAGCTGGGGGGTGCCGTCTATGTGTACCTGAACCAGGGGGGTCACTGGGCCGGGATCTCCCCTCTCCGGCTCTGCGGCTTGCCCGACTCCATGTTTGGGATCAGCCTGGCTGTCCTGGGGGACCTCAACCAAGACGGCTTCCCAGGTGTGACTGGGAACTGGAAAGGCTCAGTGGAGGGAGGGGCCGGGGCTAGGATGCAGAAGGCCCTCAGAGTCAGGGGTGGTCTTCTGAGGGCTCGGGGAGAGGAGGAACCCGGGCTTACATCTGAGCTTTACGATTCACCAGCTTTCTGACCTTGGGCAGGTTACTTCACCTTTTTGAGCTAGCGATATCTGTGGGGAGTGGCTGAGAGGATTAAAAAGGATGTTCGTAAGGTGCCTGGGACTTAGCAGCCTCTCAATAAAGTAGGACCGAGTGACTGAGGGCAAGTTGAGGCCTGGCTCTTGTCTGCCACCCCCAGCTTGTGACTGCCTTTTCCCCACGCCCTGCAGATATCGCGGTGGGTGCTCCCTTTGATGGGGATGGGAAAGTCTTTATCTACCATGGGAGCGGACTGGGGCTTGTCGCCAAGCCTTCGCAGGTGAGGGGAGTCGTTGGGATGGGGAGTGGGTGGGGTGGAACGGGGGCAGGCTGAAGCCTGGGGAGCCAGGGCTGGGGAGGATGACAGCTGTCCCCCAGGTGCTGGAGGGCGAGGCTGTGGGCGTCCGGAGCTTTGGCTATTCCCTGTCGGGCGGCCTGGATGTGGATGGGAACCATTATCCCGACCTGCTGGTGGGCTCCCTGGCTGACACTGCTGTGCTCTTCAGGTGAGCCCCTCCCTCTCCCCTGCTGTCTTCCTCTCTGAGGCTGTCAGCCCACCCCGTGACCCTGACCCCCACTCCAGTGTCAAATCTGATGCTGAAGTGTTTCCCAGCCTCACGTTCTCATGTTTGTTTCTCCCTTGACCCCCATTTCCCCAGGGCCAGACCTGTCCTCCATGTCACCCATGAGATCTTTATTGCTCCACGAGCCATTGACCTAGAACAGCCGAACTGTGCTGATGGCCACTTGGTCTGGTGAGGTGGGACCTGAGGGGAGGGCAGGTGAAGTGCCAGGGTTTGGTTTCCCCTCACCCCCCCCAACTCTCCCTCTCTCCCCAGTTGGGGCTGGGGACTGGGGCTGTGGCAGGAGTGGGCAGGGTATGGCTTGGGGCCTTGGCCCATCCCTTGTTTGATGCACTCAGGAGCCACCCTTTGCCCCACAGTGTGGACCTGAGGATCTGTTTCACCTACGTTGCCATCCCCAGCAGCTACAGCCCTATTGTGGGTGAGTGAGGTCCCCCACCCACTGCTCACCCCATTGGGTTTCCAGGACGGGTGGAGAGAAGAGCACCTTGGGGATGGGGTCGGCTGGGGCAGTTCCCCAGCTCACTGGCTCCTCTCCTCTCCCAACACGACACAGCCCTGGATTATGTGTTAGATGGGGACACAGACCGGAGGCTCCGGGGCCAGGTCCCCCGTGTGACCTTTCTGAGCCGTAGCCCAGATGACCCCAAGCACCAGGCCTCAGGCACCGTGTGGCTGAAGCACCAGCATGACCGAGTCTGTGGAGACACCATGTTCCAGCTACAGGTGGACACTGACACCTTGGCCTCTGAGGGTCATTGTCATGGCGTGATCTCTTTTCCTTGATTCCTCTTAGCTTCTTCCCTATCATACTTGTGGCTCATTCGAAGATCTAGACATTTGGGAAGCCTTCCTTCTCTCCCTTCTGAGCTCACCTCCTCCTCACCCGCTGCCCTCTTGCATCTCCTGTCAAGTTCTGCAGTCCCTGGAGGTGGAGATGGCAGCTTCCGTCATCACGTTTGGTCCTCAGGACCCTAAATCCTGGGTCTCCTCTCTTTCCTGCCCCCATCTCTCCTTCCTGCTTGCTCATTTCTCCACTTCTCTCCTTTGTCTCCCTCAGCTTCTTCCCAAGTTTCAGAATCTGTTCTAGATCTGGCTGGGGCTTTGGACAGGGCTGGGGCCTGGGGATTTTTCTAGTGAGGAACAATCTTTCCCCTTCCCAGGAGAATGTGAAAGACAAGCTTCGGGCCATTGTGGTGACTTTGTCCTATGGTCTCCAAAGCCCTCGGCTCCGGCGACAGGCTCCTGGCCAGGGGCTGCCCCCAGTGGCCCCCATCCTCAACGCCCACCAGCCCAGCACCCAGCGGACGGAGGTGAGCCGGCATCTGGCTTGGCCCAGGATGGGGAGCTGGGAGGAGTGATGATCACGGTCCCTCCCCAGTGACACCCATTCATAGCTTGCAAAGCCCTTCCACATGTGCTACCCCAGTAATCCCTCATATCTCTAGGTGCCCAAATGACCATGTGTTCCTAGTTTTTGGGCACAGTGCGCTTTACTCCATGTAGTCATTCAGGGGCCCAGGCCGATGGGAGTCTGTCATCTTCAAACGTGGCCTCCAAGCTCCTTTAGTCACCTTCATCCAGCTGGCAGGGGGACAGGAAGCTCCTTGCATGGATCTCATGGCCAGCCCAGAAGTGGCGCTCTTCACTTCTCTTCACATTTTAGATCTGGAATTCAGTTACAGGCAAGCGAGGTGGGGAAACGTGGTCTAGCTGTAGACTAGCCTCATCTGAGCCCTTGCGGGATGCTAGTCTGTACCGCGGCATGGTAGTGCTCCCATCGTTTTCCTGATGAGGACGCAGCTCAGAGTGGTTAAGTGACCAGCTCAATATCACACAGCTAGCCAGCAGCAGACCTGAGAGCTGAACACAGGTTGTTTAATCCTGTGATCCCCTAACCCACCATATACCTTGGTGACACATTTGCCCTCTGCCTTGTCCCCTAGGAATGACCCCCTCCTCACGTCTCTCCCCAGATCCACTTCCTGAAGCAAGGCTGTGGTGAAGACAAGATCTGCCAGAGCAATCTGCAGCTGGTCCATGCCCTCTTCTGTACCCGGGTCAGCGACACAGAGTTCCAGCGTCTGCCCATGTGAGGGGGCCGGGAGCAGCTGGGGTGGGAGGCAAGAGTTCACGGAATGAAAGGAAGTCCCCTCAGGAGGACCAGGCAGAGGGAGGTGCTGAGCCTGCAGAGAGGGCAGAAGGCTAGCGGGGACCTGCCTGGAGACTGCGATGAGGGCCGGTGATGGGGCCACAGGGCTGCCCTGGTGATAGCAACCCCTCACTGCACGCATGGTAATATACAGTCTGCATGCCTGTGAGGTGGGAATTATCAGTCCCATTTTATAGATGGAGGACTGAGGCCTAGGGCGGTTTAGTTACTTGCCCAAAGTAAGTAAGTGGGGGAGCTGGGAGGAGAACGGCAGTCCCCTGACTCCCAGTCATGCCTGGGGAGACCCGAGGCTTGGATGGTGCGAGGTGGGGGACCTGGCATGGGAGGAGGGGCCAGGGGTGTGGAGGCAGGCAGGGCACTGGGGGAGCAGGCTGGGGTAGGTGTCCAGAACTCAGAGCGAGTGGGGTCTGACTCTCCAGGGATGCGGATGGGACGACAGCCCTGTTTGCACTGAGTGGGCAGCCAGTCCTTGCCCTGGAGCTGGAGGTCACCAACCTGCCCTCGGACCCAGCCCGGCCACAGGCTGATGGGGATGATGCCCACGAGGCCCAGCTCCTGGTCACCCTCCCGGCCTCACTGCGCTACTCAGGGGTCCGGGCCCTGGACCCTGCGGTGAGGACTTGTGCAGGTGGGGTGGGGGCTTTAGGGACTCCAGTGACTCAGACTGACCCCTCCTTCTCCCCACTCCAGGAGAAGCCGCTCTGCCTGTCCAACGAGAATGCCTCCCAGGTCGAGTGTGAGCTGGGGAACCCCATGAAGAGAGGTGCCCAGGTTGGCATGTCTGCCCATATCCCTATCTGAGGGGCCCCTGCTTGAGCCCCTGGCCCTCCCCTGACTCTAATCTCCCTCCACCCTCGGCCTAGGTCACCTTCTACCTGATCCTTAGCACCTCAGGGATCACCATTGAGACCACGGAGCTGGAGGTGGAGCTGCTATTGGCCACGTAAGCCTGGTGGGGTGAGGTGGGGGCAGGTGGATTGGTCTCATCTGAGCCCTGGCGGGGGTTGCCTGCGCCTGCTGCCCACACTTGCCCCTGCTCACTTGCCAGGATCAGCGAGCAGAAGCTGCACCCAGTCTCTGCTCGAGCGCGTGTCTTCATTGAGCTGCCACTGTCCATCGCAGGGTAAGCCCCGCCTAGGCGGGCACCTCTGTGGGAGGGAGGGGGGCATTGCCACTCCCAACCCGGACTGGCTCTGCCTCACTTGGTCTTGCCCTCCTGACGTCCATTCAGCCAGGCCACTGGCCTCCTCACCTCTGTTTTGACCCCTCCACGCCAGGGTGGCCACTCCCCAGCAACTCTTCTTCTCTGGTGTGGTGAGGGGCGAGGCAGCCATGCGGTCTGAGCGGGATGTGGGCAGCAAGGTCAAGTATGAGGTCACGGTAAGTGTCCCGGATGTGGCCCTTCCATGGTCTCCCTGCCTCCTTGCACAGAGGATAGGCTGAGCCACGTCCTAGGGGCTGGGGCTCTTCTACTGTGTGGCATTGTGGTGATCCAGTGAGTTAGAGGTCTCTGCCCTGCACCTGGACCTTGGCTGTGGGCAGCTGTTTGTGCTGGGGCCTCAGCTGAGTATTTCCTGGTCATTTTTGTCTGGCTATCTTGCCTGCTGGTCTGGGAGGCCATGAGAGCCCAGGGAAGCTTCTCTGCTGGGGGTCTCTGCTGGGGGATGGGAACATGGGGGCTGGGTGGACGTCTCTTCCGAGAACCCTGCCCTTGCTTGGCCAGGGCCTTTCCTCGCACCTCCCAGGGACACCTCCAGGCTTTCTTGGGTTTGGTGTGGGGAGAGAATGGGTCCTGGCGGCTCTAGGATCCTGAGTCTTTGTTGAAATTATGCTTCCTGAGGGCCCTCCCCTCAGCCATTGTCCCTTCCATCTTCGTAGATTTAGGGTCTGCTTGGAAACTGAGCACTCTTCCTTCACACTCTCTTGTGCCCACAGGTCTCCAACCAAGGCCAGTCGCTCAACACCCTGGGCTCTGCCTTCCTCAACATCATGTGGCCTCACGAGATTGCCAACGGGAAGTGGCTGCTGTACCCCATGCGAGTGGAGCTAGAGGGTGGGCAGGGGCCTGGACAGAAAGGGCTGTGTTCCCCCAGGCCCAACATCCTCCACCTGGTGAGGCTTAGGCAGGGGCTAGGGGATTAGACACTGGGAGGGATGTCATGGGGTGGGGGTAGTGTGTGCGGGTTGTGGGCCAGGAAGAAGGGGTGGGAAGGAGATGCCGTCTTGGGATTGCTGCGTTTGGACGGACACTTGCCAGGCCTTCCCTCCCATATCCAGGATGTGGACAGCAGGGATCGGAGGCGGCGGGAGCTGGAGCAGCCGGAGCAGCAGGAGTCTCATGAGCAGCAGGAGCCCAGCATGTCCTGGTGGCCGGTGTCCTCTGCTGAGAAGAAGAAAAACATTACCCTGGTGAGGGCAGGGAAACTCAGTGCAGCCAGAATGGGGATGTGCGGTGTGATAGAGGATGCCAGGGGCCATGGGGCTCCAGGGCGGGGGTGTCCAGGAAGGCGACTTGTCAAGACGTGTGACGGTCACATGCGAAGGATGGTCACAGGCCTGGAGCAAGTTGATTAGACAGTTCACATCACAATTCACAGAAAGGGTGTCTGGGAGGAAGGTGCTGACACCACAGATGCCCCCACCCTGTCCCCCAAAAGTGCTCACTCCAGAGCAGGGCACGTGACCTACATCCAGTCAGTCAGCCAAACAACTGATTCTCCTCGCGTCTTTATAAAGCATTACATTTTATAGGGGATGGGATGGGGTCAGCCCATCCTCGAACTTTGAGGTTTGTTTGTTGTTCTTTTGAACACTTTTAGGTAAAAAAAAGTCAATTTGTGTAAGGATACCGGCTAAACACTAAGAGTTTAACAGTTGTAATGAAAATGACAGTATGTTATGTGTGATTCATTGTCTATCCCTTTTGAGCAGTTTTGCCTCCCCTTTTTCTACTTGTTTCACAGAGTTTTGTTCTTTAGGTGGATATATTGATATTACTGTCATCTGCATTCTTCAGACAAGGAAATTGAGGCCCAGGGAGGCCAGGTGACCTGTCTCAGGTCACAGAGCTGGCAAAGCCATCAAGTGGTGGAGCAAATATTTGCACTCCGGTCCATATTCAGCAAAGCCACACCTGAGCCCAAACTCACTGAAGGAGGAGGAGGCTGCCCTGGAGCTGCTTGGGCCAAATCCATTTGGCCCAATCGGCACCTAATGACACATTTGTCTGAAAGTTATGTTATATTCATCACACTACAATCTATCTACAGAAGAATGGCTTTGAGAATGAATTCTCAAAGCACATGCTCTGTGCTCATCCCTTCTAGACGGTGCTGGCAGTGAGAATGTGGTGGGGACATAGATTAGGAGGGTATTTGGCTGAGTGTGGTGGCTCATGCCTGTAATCCTAGCACTCTGGGAGGCTGAGGTAGGAGGATTGCTTGAGGTAAGGAGTTCGAGACCAGCCTGAGCAAGAGTGAGACCCCGTTTCTATAAAAAATAGAAAAATTAGTTGGGCGTGGTGGTGTGCGCCTGTAGTCCCAGCTACTAAGGAGGCTGAGGCAGGAGGATCACTTTAGCCCAAGAGTTTGAGGTTGCAGTGAGCTACAATGACACCACTGCACTCTAGCCTGGGCAACACAGCGAGATTCTGTCTCAAAAAACCCCCCAAAACAAAAAAAAACAACAAAAGAAACGGTGGGCATTTGGCTGAACTGTAGGGAGGTGGAGGTAAATCCCAGGTACAGAGGGGTGAGCAATAGAGCCGAGAGGTCAAGGAGGAGGCCATTGCAGCGGCATGTAAGCCACTGGGCCCTGTGGGGCCACCCCTCCTCTGGGCCCTCAGCTTTCCCGTTCCCTGAGAGTGTGGCATGAGCCGGGTGCAGGAACCTGTGTCATTGCTGATGCTCTGTGGTGTGAGAATCCTGCCCTCTCCACATGACTGATTTCCTTTGAGAGGCCTCCCTTTTTTTTCTTTTTTTTGAGACAGAGTCTCGCTTTGTTGCCCTGGCTAGAGTGAGTGCCGTGGCGTCAGCCTAGCTCACAGCAACCTCAAACTCCTGGGCTCAAGCAATCCTTCTGCCTCAGCCTCCCGACTAGCTGGGACTACAGGCATGCGCCACCATGCCCAGCTAATTTTTTTTTTTTATATACATATTTTTAGTTGTCCAGCTAATTTCTTTCTATTTTTTTAGTAGAGACGGGGTCTTGCTCTTGCTCAGGCTGGTCTCGAACTCCTGAGCTCAAACAATCCGCTCGCCTTGGCCTCCCAGAGTGCTAGGATTACAGGTGTGAGCCGAGAGGCCTCCCTTTTTAATAAGAATTTTGAAATAGATTTAAAAAAAAATTTTAAAACTCATTTATATTTTTAAGCTGATAAAAATTGTATTAATATATATTTATCGCATACAACATGATGTTTTGAAATAGGTATACACTGTGGAATGGCTAGATTGAGCTAATTAATATATGTCCCACCTCACATACTTATTTTTGTGGTGAGAACACTTAAAATCTATTCTCTTAGTGATATTCAAGAATATAATGTATGGTTATTAACTATAGTCGCCATGTTGTACAATAGGTCTCCTGAACTCATTCTTCCTAACTGAAGCTCTGTGCCCTTTGATCAATGTCTCCCCAAACCCACTAAATCCCCCAGCCCTAGGCGACCACCTTTTATTCTCTACCTTTATGAGTTCAACATTTTACATTCCTCATATAAGTGAGATCATGCAGTATTTATCTTTCTGGGTCTGGCTTATTTCACTTAACACAATGTCTAAAATAGATTCTTTTACATAAATTGAAGGCAGAAGGCCTTGCTTTTTAGACGGTTTGACTGAGGATTCTTGAATTGCTCCAAAGTGGCAAAATATTAAATAAAACATGGCAAAGAATTCAAACATTCTCAAAGCCATTCTTCTGTATGTGAATTGTGGTGTGATGACTATAGCACAACTTTCAAGCAAATGTGTCACTAGGTGCCGATTAGGCAGCTCCGGGGCAGCCTCCTCCTCCTTCAGTGAGTTTGGGCTCAGGCGTGGCTTTGCTGAATATAGACCTGAGCGCAAATATTTGCTGCACCACTTAATGGCTTTGCCAGCTCTGTGACCTGAGACAGGTCACCTGGCCTCCTTGGGCCTCAGTTTCCTTATTTGAAAAATGGGGATGGTAGTAAGATGCACCTTGTAGGACTGCTGTGAAGCTTAAATGGGATAATTGTTTGGCAAGTTGTAGGTGCTCAATAAATGGGACCATCATTAGGTAACATGAGCATCAATTGGAGAAGCTGCTCTGCCTGCTGCTGTCGCGTAAGAGACCTTCTCCATGTCCCCTATGCATTTCAAAGCCAAATAGCTCAGATTTGGGGTAGGCAGCTGTTTTGGACCACAAGGTTAGTTTGGGAAGACTTCCTGGAGGAGAGGAGTTTGAGGTCAGGTCAAGAAAATGGGAGAGATGGCAGGCTGAGCAGGGTAGGGCTGAGAGGCTTACAGCCCTGCCTGTCCTTATCCCTAGGACTGCGCCCGAGGCACCGCCAACTGCGTGGTGTTCAGCTGCCCACTCTACAGCTTTGACCGTGTGGCTGTGCTGCATGTCTGGGGCCGCCTCTGGAATAGCACCTTTCTGGAGGTGAGGACACCACTGGGGCTCCAGTCTGGGTTTCTTCTTCCACAATAGCCCCTCTGTGATTCACTTCTCCTTCTATCTCCTCCCTGTCCAAATGCAGCAAACTCTCAACCCAAGCCAGGCAGGAACACCCTCTGTGCTGGGCACTATTCCATTTCAGGAGGGAAGGGGAAGGTAGGGAGACTGGGGCATTTAGCAGGAGGGTCTCCTTCCCTGCTCCCTTAGGAGTACTCAGCTGTGAAGTCCCTCGAAGTGATCGTCCGAGCCAACATCACAGTGAAGTCCTCCATCAAGAACTTGCTGCTCAGAGATGCCTCCACAGTGGTGAGCTCCAGGGCTGGGGGGTGAGGAGAACTCTCTTCTTCCCAGCTCCCTCCAGCTCTTGCTTCATTAACCCCTTGCTCACCAGATCCCAGTGATGGTATACTTGGACCCCATGGCTGTGGTGGCAGAAGGAGTCCCCTGGTGGGTCATCCTCCTGGCCGTCTTGGCTGGGCTGCTGGTGCTGGCACTGCTGGTGCTGCTCCTGTGGAAGGTGAGGCCTGGGGAGGGCGGGGCGGATGGTGGTTGGACTTCCTGGTCAGGCGGCAGCCTATTGCACTGTGGTTCTCTCACCCACCCATGCACTCCTGTGTTCAGCAAATCTGCATTTTGCACCTACCCTGCATGTACCAGGAACTCTATTAGGCCCTTAATGTTTCAGTAAGTCAGAGGCAGATCTTGTCCTCGGGGACTTTATAGTATAGTGGGGATGGTGAGCCTGTGATCAAGGCCAAGGCAGAAGGTGCCGAGTTGAGAAAATGCAGTGGGAGTTCAGAGGAAGGCAAGCTCGAGGGGAGGTGGCACTGGCGCTGGGCCTTAGAGGAAGGTGCAATAGTAGGGACTGGATGTGGGGAGATGAGGAGGCGGTGGGGCCTGAGCCTTCCGGATGTCACGGAGGCAGGGAAGTGTGGTCTGACCTAACTAGAATGTGGCAGTGAAGACTGGAAAGTCACCGTGGCCAAGAAGGCCAACAAGTGTGGAGAACTGCCTCCAGGGAACTGCCTCCAGAGCAGAACTCAGAACTTCCCTGTACCAGGCTCCAGATGGAACCATTCTTGTATACACAGAGCTGTGTACAGAATCATATTGGCATCTGGGGCTCCACATAAAAGCACACACATGCACATGTCAGTACAAGGAATCATATACATCACCAGGGGTCATGCCCTGAGCCACATGCCACATCTGGGGCTGTATGCAGAACCTTGGGGTGATCTATAGAGAACCGTCCCCACCCCCAACCCTTTGCCAAATGTGAGTCATCAGTGGACCAGGCTCTGGAGTGGCATCCAAGCTGTCTTCCAGAAGATTGATGCCTTCGTGAAATGGCCCCAGCATCCCTGCTCCGTGCTTCCATGGAAGGGAGACAGAGCAGAGATAAGGGCCCTCATCCTTCCTCAGTCTTCCCATCCTCTGCCTCCTTTATCCCTCTTCCCCCTCAACATCCCAGTGTGGCTTCTTCCATCGGAGCAGCCAGAGCTCATCTTTTCCCACCAACTATCACCGGGCCCATCTGGCTGTGCAGCCCTCAGCTGTGGAAGCTGGGGGTCCAGGGACTGTGGGGTAACCGTTGTGTATGTGCATGTGTATGTGTGTGTGCATATGTATGTGTGTGTATACGTATGTATGTATATGAGTATAAGCAGAGCTCCCAGCATTGAAGGGATCAGGAATGTGCAGAGTGAAAGATGAGCTTGCATGAGAGTGATGAGTCCTAGGAACTGAGGTGAGAGCTAATTAGAAGGGTGATGCTGTAAGGCTGAGTGTACCCTGCCTGGGGCACGCACAAAGGGTTGGGGTGGCTTGTGGAGCATGAGCATGTGGGAGTGTGGGGAGATCCTATGCACCCCTTTTCTGTGGGCATGGGTGTGCAGAGATGAATGTGCAAGGAGACGTGTCGTCTGAGCATGTAGGAGTCATGGGCAGTCCTAAGTGTGAGTGTGCAAAGGGCACGTTGCCACCTTGGTATGTAAGGGCTGGCATGGTCATGATTTAGGGAGGGACTAGACTACCGTATTCGTGAGTGAGAGGCCCTGCTCTAAGCGGGATGTTGCTCAGTGTACAAGTACACAGGGTGTATGTGTGTGAGGCTGAGAGGTATCGTTCCAGGTACGCAGGGGTCTAGGAAGCCATTTTCTTCCTCAGATCTTGTTTATGTTATGGGGGACACTACTGGGTCTTCTAAGAAGCTGAGGTGGGTGGAAACCTTTGGAGTCAGAGGTCCCGATGTTCCACCTTCAAGCTGCTCTTTCAGAGGCCAAGGGAGATGTCCTTGGTGCTGCACCTCGGAGCCCCTCCCGGTCTTTCTCTTGCATGAATGAGAAGCTGGAGACCCTGCACTGACCACAGGGACTGTTCATTGCAACGGATGCTGTTCAGTCTGTCTCCCTTCTGCTGCGGCTGGTTCTCCTGTGCCAAGGGTGGTGAGGGCAAGGAGCTGGGCTGTGCTGGGTGTCTGCTCCAGGGACGTCAGCTCTGTGGCTCCTCATGGTCTGGCCTCATGTCCTTACAGATGGGATTCTTCAAGCGGGCGAAGTACCCCGAGGCCACTGTGCCCCAGTATCACGCGGTGAAGATTCCCCGGGAAGACCGACAGCAGTTCAAGGAGGAGAAGACGGGCACCATCCTGAGGAACAACTGGGGCAGCCCCCGGCGGGAGAGCCCCGATGCACACCCCATCCTGGCTGCTGATGGGCACCCTGAGCTGGGCCCCAATGGGCATCCTGTGCCAGGAACTGCCTAGCTTCCTTTGTCCCAGCCTGGCCTGTGGGTCTCCCCTCCACCCCTTCCCTGGGTGAAGAGGGTAGAGTGCATTGCTGGTGTTGCATCAAGATTTGGCAGGATCTGCTTCCTCAGGGGCACAGCCCTCTCCCACCCATGAGACGCCAGCCCCCCAACTTCCGCTTAGGATGCCGTGGGATGAGAGGGCATAAATCCCAGATAGATGGGGCTGTGGGGTAGGGTGAGAAGGGCAGGGATGTCCTGACGCAAAGGTGGGGAGAAGGGATCTTAATCCCCCCTCTCCCATTCACCCTGTATAACAGGACCTCAAGGACCTGTCTCCCCAAAAGTGCCTTAGCCTAAAGGGTTGGGGAGGAGATTGTGTCGCTGACTCAGGGGCTTCTCCCTCCCTAGTTTCCCCTCTCCTTTGACCTTAGTTTGCTGTATCAGTCTAGTGGGTTTTGTCTATTTATTAAAAAATATTTGAGGACAAAACCTCTGGCTTCTTTGCCGAGTCTTGCTCCCTCACCCCCAGGGTCTCTGATTCTCCCTGGTGCCCCTGGCCAAGGATGAAGGTGGTAATGGGGAGGAGGGTCAGGTGGCCTGGCAGGGATGCACGTACCATGACTTTTATGACCAGTTCCTAGAGGCACACAGTGTAGCCTCAGAAGGCGGGTAGGGGGAGCTTTACCATGGGAACAAAGGAAGGGGTGGGTGGGCGAAGGTGGGAGACCAGTCTAGGAATTTGCAATTAAGGACACATCAGGGTATAACTGTTTCCTCCCTCTGGTCAGGGTAGGAATAGAGCTTTTTCACTGTGGAAGGAGGGATCGAAGTAAGAGCCTCCCCTGGCAGAGGTGGGGGAGAGCGCGACTAGGGTGGTGGGGGAATGGCGTCTCTCATTTCTCTACTAGATCCCTCTCTGTGGAAGACAGATGAGGCTGGTGGGTGGCTCGTTTTGACAGGAGGCTGGGGAGGGAGCAAATGACCTCCTTGGGGGCTCAGGATGGGTATTTCACAGCCTTTCCATGGTGTGGGGCCCACCAGGTGGAGCCACTTGAAGAGAGGGGGCTGTTGTTCCATCTGGATGTCAGAGAACTGGGCATTCTCAAAATCCTTCCAGGTCTCTCTGATGAGGCAGCAGCCATCCCCAATGTGTTTCCAGGTGGGCTCTAAAGCTTCCTGCCACATGAAGGTCCACGTGCTCCCAGAAAAATAGCACTCCTTCTTGAGAGGACGAAGAGAGTAAATGTCATTTACCTGTTCCATGCTGCCCCTTTCGCCAGCCTCACCTCTACCTCCCTGATCAAGCCTGGTCAAACCTGTTGGTGAAGTGGGAGCTGTTGTTCTGAGAGTTTACGGAGTAAACTGTCCTGCTCCTGACCTTTTCTTCATTCCCTCCCACCCTCCCACCCAATGTGTGTGTACAGAGCCTCGTAACTGAGGGGCGTGGCTGGCTAGAGATCTTTAAAGGCTGGCCAGGACAGCTGAGGGCACACAGAGGGGAGATAGAGACAGTGCACTGAACAGGAGCCGACAGTGCAGTGCACACAGGGACGCACAAACCAACCTCTCTCCTGAGACTCAGATGCAAACATCGGCCGCTTCCTGGACATCTCCCTGAACATCCCAGGGAAACCTTGGGCCGACTCCTGACTAAAGCTGGGGTTCCTCACCTCTTCTCTCCTCGCTGTGCTCTCCCCAGGTGATGTCATTCCTGCCCATGCTCTGAATTACCAGCTGCAAGCTGGCGATGTCCAAATCCCTACCTCCAGGCTACATCTTTTCCTGATTTTCCAGTCTGGACTTCTAACTGCCTATATGGCTTCTCTGCTTGGCTGTCTCAGTAGCATCCCAGACCTAACAAGTCCCAAACAGGTTTCCTTCATCTCAGCAAATGGCACTTCCATCCACTGCCCTCTCAGTCGCTCATTCCAGAAACCTGGAAACCATCCTAAACTCCTTTCTCTTCACACCCAGGTCAGAATCTTATGGATTCTACTTCCCCTACTGCCTTCAGGACACTCTTTCATTTTCTCTGCCCACCCCCAGATCTCAATTTACATGTCACTCCCTCTGGCATCCTCCCCACCCCTCCCCCTCCCACTGTGGTAGGTGATTCTCCTGCTGCTTCCACAGCACCCACGGGTGCCCTCATGGCACTGGTCATGCCTCCTGTTCACCCACAGGTGGGAGTGGATGGGGTGTCTGATGCACTTGTATGTCAGATTCCCCATGTGGGGGCCTGAGCCCTGGGATGGCTGATGCCCCACGCCCTTGCCCTTGCCACCGTGCTCACTGGCCTCAGCACTCACTGAACCTCCTGCAGGACCTTCCTCGGGCTCTGCACAGAGCACAGCACCAGGGTGCAGACCAGTACAACCATGGAGCCATCAGCCAGCTGTTTCACGTCTTCTCCAGGAGCCACCACAAACTGCTCATATTGGAGGTGCCTGTTCTCAGCAATGTTCTTTTTTTTTTTTTTTTTTTTTTTAATTTCCTCTGCTCACCCCCAGCCATGCTCTTTGTCAGGAACTTCTCAAAGCGGGGATTTGGGTCCAAACAGGTGATCATGCAGCCAGGCGGGTAGAACTGGAAGTTGGCACCAGTTCCGTAGCCCAGCTCCAGCAGGGCCACCTTCCTGGAGGCTCCCTCAAGCCTCTTTATTTGGCCAAAGAGCTCCTGTTTCTTGCTCTCCATCTTGCGGTTGCTCTTGGCAGTCAGCAGGGCCCTCAGGTAGGGGAAGCAGCTTTGCCATCAGGTATTGGGGCAGGGTTAGGAGCAGCACCAACAGCTGTAGGAGTCAGACCAGTATGTCCATGGTGGACCAGTCCTGAGTGGTGCTTCTCATGGAGCACTGGACTCTTCTCTCTGCTCGGCCTCTGTAGGCACTGGTCTCCCCTCCCCCATGATAGGACTGTGCTTCCTATCTCCTGCTTGGCAATTTCTTGTTCGCCAGGGTGGAGTGGGTGTATGGAATCCTTCCAGGTTCTTCAACAAGTTTTACGTGGGCGAAGGGACAGGTGACGCCAGTGTTCCCGAGTTCTGGGGCACTGTGCCCAGCTGAAGTGGGGGTGTGTGTTGAGTCACCTCAGAGGGGAGCAGGAAGGGCAATGGGATATGTTTCAGATCACAGACTGATGGGGGCCAACTGCTAGGGGCAGAGCTGAATCATCGGACATGTCCTGGCTTCATTCTATTCGCAGGTCAGGCACTTCAGAGGGCCAATCAGAAAGGAAGGGTGGCCTGGTAGAGGAAAAAGCAAGTGTAAGGGACAGAAACTGCCTGCCTCTTTCTGGAAAGGGTGAGAAGTTTAGTTTTGTGGAGAATGGAGTGAATTGGAATATGGTGGGAAGTGAGGAGTTGTCACTCCTTAGAGGTTTCTTTTTTAAAAAAATTATAAAACCGCTGGGCGCGGTGGCTCACGCCTGTAATCCTAGCACTCTGGGAGGCCGAGGCGGGCGGATTGTTTGAGCTCAGGAGTTCGAAACCAGCCTGAGCAAGAGCGAGACCCCGTCTCTACTAAAAAAATACAAAGAAATTAATTGGACAACTAAAAAATATATAGAAAAAATTAGCCGGGCATGGTGGCGCATGCCTGTAGTCCCAGCTACTTGGGAGGCTGAGGCAGAAGGATTGCTTGAGCCCAGGAGTTTGAGGTTGCTGTGAGCTAGGCTGACGCCATGGCACTCTAGCCCGGGCAAAAGAGTGAG
>RJWJ010022707.1:0-26582 GCA_004363605.1 Indri indri | reverse complement strand
GAGACCAGCCTGAGCAAGAGCGAGACCCCGTCTCTACCAAAAATAGAAAGAAATTAATTGGACAGCTAAAAATATATATAGAAAAAATTAGCCGGGCATGGTGGCGCATGCCTATAGTCCCAGCTACTCGGGAGGCTGAGACAGTAGGATTGCTCGAGCCCAGGAGTTTGAGGTTGCTGTGAGCTAGGCTGACGCCACGCCACTCACCCCAGGCAAGAGAGTGAGACTCCGTCTCAAAAAAAAAAAAAAAAAAATTTATTTACTTTCATATTTATTCCCTTTCCCAAGCATAGATCCCAAATCATAGATAACACATTCACACTTTTTTGCATAACAATTATAATCATCCTAGGCTGGATCTAAATTGGGACACTAGCATATTTATAGTATCTTAAGAACTGTACCTGATGTCAAACTAATGTGAATTTTTTATTCTCAAAAGCAAAGAATGTCCATGTAACACATCCAAATTGACCATAGTACCACCAAATGCCATAATATCTTTATCTATAAATATCACTTTCAAATGTCATTAACTATGAGGAGAGAATCAGACAAATACAGAACATGGAACATTTCTACAAACCAAATGTCTTGCACTCTTTAAATAGTCGATGTGATAGAAAAAAAGTGGGAGGACTATTCTAGATTAAGAGACTAAACTAGAGACTTAATAACAAAAGCAATACATGAACCCTGGTTGTATCTTGGTTTGGGGGAAAAACAGCTATAAACATTTTAGGGACATCTCTGGAAATACAGACTGGATGTTAGATGATATGGAGTTATTGCTAATTTTTCTTAGATGTGATGACGATACTGTGGTTTTGTAGGAGACTGCACTTACTCTTAGGAGATGCACGCTACAGAATTTAGGAGTGAAGCGTCATGATATCTTAAACACTTTCAATGGGTTAAATTGCTTCCAACTAACTTGGTTTAATACTGTTTGCCAATATAAATATTTATCTTAGCAACATAAATGAGAATAACTTGGAAGAGGTTAGATAATTGACAAAATAGAGAGGTGCTTTTCTAGTGTAAGTATTATACAAACCTTTTGGCTTAGGGACTTTTAAAATCAAATAATTAAGTAGAATTAAATAAATCATATGGTTGTCCCCTTCCTGAATTCTTCAGATACAGAATAAAGTGCAATATATACGCAGTAACACTGTCAGTTTCTAAAATGAGTGAACATCTTTGGAGTGAATTAAAAGTTCTACTGAAAATATTCCCAAGGTGACTTTGTGCTCATTAACTTAGAAAACACAGATAGAAGTAACTGCACAGAAACTAAATCAGGTCCAAGTGAGATGCTAGAATCCCTCTAAGAAAGTCAATCCTGAGTAGGCTGACTTAGGTTAGGAACGACAAAGGTTTTCATGACAGATACGGAGTTTCCAAAAATTCTGAGTAAACAGAGCTCAGGCTTTGGAGTTAGGCACACCTGTGTCTAATCCTGGTTCTGCTATGTGATAGGTAAATTTGGGCAGGTAACAAAAATTTTTTGACAACTTTTTTGAAGTTACAAGATGTAATTTATATATTTAAAAATTTACCTATTACAAGTGTGCAGTTTGATGATTTTTAGTAAATTTATACAGTTGTGCAAGCATTACCAAAATCTAGTTTTAGAACTCCATCAACCCATAAAGTCATTTCATGCCCATTTGCAGCCAAACTTGGCTCCTAGCCCCAGCCCCAGCAATTACTGATCTGCTTTTTGTATCTACAATTTGCTTTTTCCAGAAATTTCAATGGAATCACACAATATATAGTCTTTTGCATCTGTTATGTTTTTTAGGTTCATCCATGTTACAGCATGTATTGGTTCATTTTTATTGCCAAATAATACTCTATTGTATGGATATAACACATATTGTTTACTCATTCACAAATTGACGGACATTTGGATTGTTTCCACTTTTTGCCTATTATGAGTAATCTCACTACGAACATTTGTGTACAAGTCTGTGAACGTGTTTTCATTTCTCTTGGGCATATACCTAGGAGTGGAATTGCTGGGTTATGTGGTCATTTTATGCTTAATTTTTTGAAAAATTGTCAAAGTGCTTTCCAAAGTGGCTGTATCATTTTACATTCTTACCAAGAATATATGAGGGTTCATTTTTTCACATCCTTACCAAACTTATCTTCTGTCTTTTTGATTATAGACATTCTAGTGGGTATGCAGTGGTATCTTAGTATGCTTTCAATTTGCATTTCCTTAATGATTAATAATGTTGAACACAGCCATTTGTAAATCTGCTTTGGTAAAATAACTATTTAAATTTCTTACCTATTTTTAAATTAGATAATTTGTCTCCTTATTAAGTTGTTAAGTGTTCTTTGTTCAGGGTACAAATCTTTTCCATTTCAATTAATTTTTGTGTACAATGTGAAGTAAAAGTCAAAGGTTTTTTTTCCTCCTCCCACATCATTTGTTGAAAAGATTACCCTTCCTCCACTGAATTCTTTCAGCACCACTTTGAAAATCAAATGATCGTAACATAAGGGTTTATTTCTTAACTATTTATACTGTTCCATTGATCTATAGCACTATCTCTATGCCAATACACACTGTCTTCATTATGTAGCTTTTTAAGTTTTGAAACCAGGTAGTGGAAGTCCACCTTTTTCTGTTTCAAAATCATTTTATCGATTCTGGTTCCTTTGCATTCTATATAAATTTTAGGATCAAACTTCTCAATTTCTAAAAAGAAAAAAAGCCTGCTGGCATTTTAATAGGGATTATAATGAATCTATAGATCAATGTGGAGAGTATTCAGTTCATGAACATGGTGTATTTATCTAGATCTTTGATTTCTCTCAGCAATTTAATATTTTTTTAGAGACAGCATATCACTCTGCTAGAGTGCCTTGGTCCACTCATAGCTCAGTGTAACCTCAAACTCCTGGGTTCAAGCGATCCTCCCACCTTAGCCTCCCGAGTAGCTGGAACTATAGGCATGTGCCATACATCTGGCTAATTTTTTTATTTGTTTTACTGACAGGGTCTCACTATGTTGTCCAGGTTGGTCTTAAACTCCCCGCCTTAAGCAATCCTCCTGCTTCTGCCTCCCAAAGTGGTGAGATTATAGCATGAGTCACAATGCCTGGCTGTCAGCAATGTTTTATAGTTTTCGGTGCAGGTCTTAAGTCACTTTCATTAAGTTTATTTTTTTATGCTCTTGTGAATGGAATTAATTTCATTTTCAGATTCATTACTGATAGTATATAGAAACACAACTGATCTCTGTATCAATATATCCAATGACCTTGCTAGACTTAATTTTTCAAAGCCCCCATTTTCTCAAAATGTGTAAAATGGGAATATCTACATAGCAAAGTTTTTGTGTGGAATAATATATATAAAATCTTACCAGAAGGTTAGAATTGAAGACCCCCCCAGAACATTCAATTGTCTAAAATGTAGGGTCACATTATTATGAAGAAAGTGAAATGACAAGGATACACCTGGTGTAGAAGGCAGAAGCCAGTTACCAACAATGTTATTATATATCTGAATTTGCAAGATCAAGGAGTTGTGCTACATTTTCATTAGTGCACTGAAAAGATGTCAGCATTTTCTATCATCTACATATATTGCTTTTATAATCAGAAGAAAACAATGTTATTTCTCAAAAATAAAAATCAGTAATCAATTTAATTCCACAAAGAGAAAATGTAAAAGAACACAGAAATGCCTGAGTTCAACTTGCTGAGTCCAATTTAATGTACTTCCAGAAAAATTGCACACTGGTAGATACTGGGGCCACAAAAGTAAGATATGGAATCTATATTCAAGGAATTTCTGAATAGATTGTTCTGCAGGCTCAGGTACCTCAAGGATGGTTGAAACAGGTGAAGAGAAGAAATGTTCCTCCAAGGCCTCCTACCTATCCTAACCCTTCAAATTTCTAACCGTAACTATGGCAGCTTTATTTTTATGTATCCTATGTGTTGGGGTTCCATACGAGATTAAATTTGAATAAAGCACTCTATGCCTTTAGAAAGGTTTTAAAACCACTGGTCTAATAAAAGAAAAAAGTGAACATTGAGAGGCAGTCAGATTACAGAAAGAATACGGGATTGGGGGTTCATGATCCAAGTTTTTTTCTAGTCGTATGTGTACAGCCATGTGGAAGGCAAAATTCTAGTTCTCGTCTCTCAAAAATAATGGCATTTTCAATGTGAATTTTAATGTCATGCATCCAATAAACATTCCTTGAGTGTAATAAGCACAATGATACTCATATGTCCATGGTAAATTAATAGCAAAGAAAGGGAGTAAAGAGCATCTTGAGGATATCAGCAAAGTCTTCAGAGATGTGATAAGCTGGGTTTTAGAGCATGAGCAGAAGTCTGCCGAATGATAAAAAAGAAAAAAAAATTGTGGCATTACAGACGGAATAGGATCAAAAGTATAGAATAACAAATAGCTACTACTGAATGAACACTTACTCTATCCACAGAATTTTATCCTCGTAACAACCCACAGAGGTACAGGTTATTATCCCCATGCAGACAAAGGTATGCCCAAATCACAAAACCCTTCAGTGGCAGGGCCAGATTTGAAACTAGGATTGTCTAATTTCAAAGCCGAGGCTCTGGGTTCAAACAGGCACATATATTGAAAAGGTGTGAATTAACAGGGGCTATAAGAAGGAAGCGGTGAACCCGGAAACGTAGATATCCGCTCTCGCTCACCTGACCACAGAGCAAATTGGGCAAAGGGTTGGGCTGGAATTGGAAGTATCGAATAAACGCATGACTTCAAACAAACGTGTGTGTATCCATCCCAGATCTGTCCACTGAAAACGCCTAGACGCAATGATACATCAAGCCATGTTCAATGCTGGGGTCGAAAAGGACGTCCAGATTTGCTTCCCGCCCTCCCGGGTAGCTTCCCTGCCACATTCCACTGCCACCTCGCGGCAGACCCTGTCTCCTTCACCTGCCTCCGTTTTCTGCAGTCCGTTAAGCGGCGCCCTTACTTAACTCCCGGCATACCTTAGGGAGAAGGGCGCAGTGCCCGCGACACCAGCCGCCATTAGCGCCTGGCTAAGCGCGGGGAACCAGAAGCTGTGAGGAAGAACCCCGGTGGGCGGCGGCCGTGACGGCAGAGCAGAAGCTGGGGCCGTGGGCGGGGCCTCGACACTCTTCCGTTCTTTATTGGAGCTCACCGCTGCCAGTCGCGGCTTCCTACCTCCCGTCCCACCCCTTCCGCACAGGCCGTGTATTAAGTGGCGGTCGGAGGCGGGGGCCAACTTCCGGTTCGGGGAAGAAAGTTGGGCCGAAGGAGGGGCCGCGGAGAGGGAGGAGGAGGAAGAGGAAAAGGGCCGGGCAGCGGCGGTGTAGGTTGTGCGGTGGCAGCGGCTTTCCCCCGGCGGACGATGGACAGCCAGGGCAGGAAAGTGGTGGTGTGCGACAACGGCACCGGGGTAAGCGCCTGGCGAGGAGGCCGCGGCGGCCACAAGCCGGGCGGGGACGTGCAGGGGCCGCGCGGGCCCTCGGCGCCCTGGGCTGCACCTCTGGGCCCTCGGGGTTAAGGGGCGCGGGGCGGCACTTCCCACCTCCGAGGGCGTGTGGGTGGGGAGAGCGGGCCGGGCCCTGGTGTCCCCGGAGCCTGCCATCCTCAAAGCCCATCACCCTCGCAGCCCTCTGGGTCAGGGCGGCGAGCGAGACTGGCGCTGGATGCATATCCCACTTGCTGACCGTCCGGGGCCGGGGTGCACGAGCCGGGGCTACTTTTGCCAAAGTGTCCGGAGGGGTTTGTGTGTTTAGAGAGGAGCTCTGTTT
Organism: Indri indri; assembly: GCA_004363605.1. NCBI lineage: Eukaryota > Metazoa > Chordata > Mammalia > Primates > Indriidae > Indri > Indri indri. The sequence continues at coordinate 20,777 of RJWJ010022707.1, read as the reverse complement.
CCCTGGGTCGCCTGTGTGTAAAAAGGAGAAAGACCTAGAGGCCTTCCTCTTCCTGTATAGTTGAAGATACGGAACGGGAGACAGGAAACGGGTTTACTTTAAAAAGGGGAAGTGCTGTCATGCAATGGGCCTCAGTCCTCTGTAGGTGTCTGTTGAGGGTTTGTAGGGTTTTTTCAAGGGAAGGGGAGGCCAGATCGGCAGCGCATCATTTACTTTTTTGTTCTGCCTGCTGGTAGTTTGGCCCAGGTGCAGGCCCTCAGAAACCAGCATATTCCATTGGATGATTTTGGGAAACCTAGGACCTCCGTAAGCCCCAAGTGTTAATTCCACTGACCTTGGGGGAAGTTAATCAGTTTTGGTTCCCCCTCCAAGCCACTTTTTTCCCGTTAGATTCAGAATACAGATAATGTTAGTCTTTAAGATTCAAAAATAGTAAAAATTTGACTAAAGCTCTGATTTAGAAACTATTTGAAAGTTGTTTCTTTCAAAAGCCGCCCCCCCTTTCCATTTTAAAAAAATGTATTTTGGACAGCAAAGTCAGCGAATTAGAAGACGGAACTGTTACTTCTTTTGGATGAGTTCTATAGTGATTCTAACCATTTTGGTGTTGCAACATTTGTGACTTTTCTCCCCTCTCCCACAAATGTGACATATGGATTAAAATAGATTTTACTTGAACTTTAAGACACTTTGGAAAATGGACTGTTCAGGGGAAAAAAGAGCTGCTACTCACTGTCATAATACTGCACTTGGTTGAATTTATTACAGACTTTTACAAACTAATTATTATAGCTTCATTTGAACTTTGTTAAAAATGGACTAGAATAAAAAGAGTGTTGTCATATAATGGGACATTTATTCAAAATGTAATACTTTAAAAAAAATGTAGATCCACTGCTGTGAAAACATGTCTAAGATGTATTAAGTTAAAAAGATCTTTTAGAATGATTGCATTTATGTGTGTGTTCTTTATTAAAGATATTTATATGTCCACAAACTTGTATCTATATATGAAAGTTTTGGAGGGATACAAAAGAAATGTTCATTTCATAGTGGTTACCTATGAGACAAGGGATAAATGAGTGAGGCAAGAAAGGGAGGATTTCATGACCTTTCTAAATTATGGGGAAAATGTAGTTTTGTTTTTAACAAAGCATATATTGTTAAGTATATTTAATCTAAATTAACGATAAACATATATTTCATTTACCCTGTTTCTGCAAAAAAAAAAATTTTAAAAATTAGGGGTGGTGATGTGCACCTGTAGTCCCAGCTACTCCGGAGGCTGAGGCAGGAGGATTGCTTGAGTCCAGGAGTTAGAGCCTGCAGCGAGCGATGATCATGCCACTGCATTCCAGCCTGGGCAAGAGAGCGAGACCCTGTCTCCAAAAACAAAAGTTAAAAAAAATAAAATTTCGTAAGAGAAACTCAAGCCAGTTCTATTTTAATGGATTCCTTCTCTTAAGGGGTTAATAGGAAATGAACCCTGTATAATATATATTAGGGTTTTTTTGATATTCAATTAGAATAAGAGTGTTACCCATAAACAAATTTTTATGTCACTATTTTGTTAGTTTAGCTAACACTAAAGAGCTGACTATAATATGTTATTGATTAGCCTTCGTCTAGTCCATAACTTTATTTTATTTTTTTCAAGGTGGGGTAGACTTAGGGAGGCATGGGTGGGGAGGTAATGTGAACTAATCCATAATTTTAAAATACTGTTCTTTAAGACAAAAGATCAGTTACTATGACACAAATGAAAAAGTATAGTTCATTTATTTTTTGAAAAGTTAATTCAAATAAAAATTTATGTATTTGCTGTTAACTCTCCTAGTTACTTTCAAGTTTTATCTGGATTTTCTGTAGATACAATTGGTTTCAAATGAAGAAACAGCTCTGATATAATATGTAAATCACAGAACAGTCAGGAATGCTGTGATGTTTCTGAAAATGTAAAGGACCAGGAACCACTTAGATTCTATTTTCTGTTTCTTACAGTTTATACTTCTTGACATACTCATCTTAATTTTATTTAGGTACCTGAAGTTACAATGATTCTTTTACAATTAAATATTAAAGAAGATAGACTTAATTTTCAAAAATTCATAGAAATTGTTTGTTACCCTAAAGTGTTTTCATTTGCTCCCTAACATGCTTTAGGTTTTGAAATTATGGCTATTTGAGAAGTTGATTTTTTTTTTCACCCCTCTAGCAGGCCCCAAATTGAATGCTCTAAGAGTAAGTTCGTTCTTATAATCACATGCCAGATGTCAGTCCTGCTCCATTTTCTCATTATTTCTCAGCTCAACCAGTGTCTCTTTAGAGTGCCTTACAGGAGGAAAACTCATCTGATTCCAAAAATTTATGTACTTCTGCCTCTTAACCATTTAAACCTACCTTCTAAAATTGAGGCACTGAAAGTGACCCAGGTACTGTGAAGCTCTAGGTTTAGGTCCCCTGCAAGAGTTGGGCCCAGGCCCCTGGTGTTATGTATCCTGAAACCAAACTTGGATGATTTCATCAGCAGTGAGGTAGTTCGTCAAAATGAAGATTTTTCCCAGTGCCTACTGTGTTGGTGGCACAGTGGTTAATAAGGTCTAGTCATAGAAGATTAATTATATTTTTAGTTACAGTTTGTATAGACATTTGTAGTTGATTGTGGCCTGCTTTATGAAAGATGAGAATAGTCACTAAGCAGTTAAATTAATAAATACATCAATACCATCAGATAAAATTTGTAAGGGGAAAATGCAAATTAAATAAGCCCAAATGAGGCTATATACACCCCACTTTATTTTTTTGAAGGGAAAAAGGTACTTTTAGAGCAGATGTAGATGGAATTTTTCATTTTTGCTTAAAAGAACATTATACTGTTCATGTTCTTACCATTTGATGACTCAGTGGGAAGTAAGGGAGCTAGTTTAAACCACAGTGCTGTGAAGAGGAAACTATATATGGTAAAATCTATTTCTTAAACACAGCCTTATTGCACACAATGAGAGAACTAAGTCACCAGGTCTTAAAATGATTGGCATGGGGGAGGAATTTCAAGAATGAAAATGATACCAAAAGAATAGAAAAGAATATTTTCTTTGTATTTTATCATTAGATTTTTTAAAATACTGGGATTTTTTGGCAAGAAAGGAATAGACTGTCGATTAGTTTTATATTGAAAAATGAATTATTTTGATTCTCGTTATAACTATTAATGCTTTCACATTTGAAGTAATGTGAAATAGTGCAGTTTTTGCTATTTTGACAGAATATCTAATACATATCCTGTAGGAATGCTAGTACTGGATTCCATGACAGTATGTGCTTCCAATAAGCTGCTTAAGAAGAATGCATAGTTTTATTAATAAGTGATTGATATCTTTAATTTGAATTGAAAGCCAAATTTTTATTTCTTTTTAAAGCAGTAATAGTGGGTTTACAATTTTTTTTATGGTTTCAGGGATCTCAATTTTTGTCTTCTAACTTAGGCAGGCACTTGGCAGATGTTTTTTTGCTTAAAATATACTAAAACAAGAATTTTAAGATATGAACTACTCATCTGAAAAATTACAATCAGAAATTGAGTGATACAATTACTGCTTTCCCATGTGGTGTGTGTCCAGTGTGTGTGGCTCTGAATGAGAGGGGAGACATGCCAACCTAGCAGCCTCCTGCCTGCACTATGATTCAGCTTTATGCCTCATCCCGGCTCCTCCCTCCACCTTCATCTTCTGTTACGATTTCTCACATAATAAAATCATTTATTTACATTTAGTATTCTGACAATGGCCCTTAAAAACTTGTAGATTCTCTTTTCATTCATTCTGTAATTTTCTTTGAGAATATTTATACCCCATAAGTGAGCATTTTCAGCCTGATAAATGGATTCTTTTGATCCTCTCAATGTCCATATCTATTCAGTACTTTAAGGTAACATGAGAATTTAATATTCAAATAGTATTTACTTCCTATATTTGGGATATTTGCATAAATTATGACTGACAGGCTGGTGATCATGACAAATTTTATTTATATAGAAATTTGGGTACAGTTGGGATAATGATGAGAACACATTCTCTACCCTTCCATACTATTTCAATTCGTATCAAGTGATCTCGATTTTGATTTAAGAACAAAAGAGAGTTTGTTATTTGGGGGAGAAGAGTGGGAGGTTTTCTTTTTTTTCTTTTAGTTTGAATATACCAAAAAATACCAAAAAAGGTATTAATCTTTTCCTCCAAGGTAGTTTTTCCTCCGGGTCCTTCCAGGTCACATTAATAAATTATTTGAGAAGACATTGAAGAAAAAATGAACCAGTGCTCTTGAATTCTGTTTAACGCTCCTTTGGGGTGGGAAATATTCTAGTTCTTCATTGTCAACCACTATCAATGCGGTGGTAAATATGAGCATGTATTAATCGGTTTTCTGTTGCACTGTTGCTTATGCCATCATATCACACTAACTTCGACCTTGAAAAGTAATCCAGTAAGGATTGTATTATACTTTTAGAAATGGGTAGCTAATACCTGAAAAGTGCCCTAGCCTTGGTGGCTCAATGGTAAACTGACTAGGACAAAGTTTTGTGGGTTTGGAAGAAAACATATCTGAATAGTATATTTTATGTAATTTCTAAAGTGTAAACATGAGGTGAGAGGATAGGAATTCAGATGATATTGGGAATGTGAAACTTCTTAATTTCGAATGATTTTTCATAAAAGCTTAATCCATTTGTTATGACTTTAACATATTTAAAAAGCTCTGTTAAAGACAAGTGAAATTCTGGATAGCAGGATGTTCTAGGCTATTTATAATTAAATGTGGTTCATCAACATTTCCAACAAGGTTGCTGTAGAGATCTTTGAAAATATCAAATTTTTATATTTTGGAGGGCTAGTCAAAAGTCAGTGAATTCAGTATGTTGCTAAGTTTTACCATATCAAACAAAACAGTTCCTTGTCCATAGTAGCTTTCCGTCAAGAGGTACATTAATATTTTCTGTCCACCTTTGTGTTATTACAGTCATGCCTCACATTCAGGTACTGTTTTCATCCTTAATTCTTCTAAGAATGTTTGATGCCCAGAGCCATAGAAAAATAGACTTTTTCTGAATACTAAATATATTTATATTTTAAAATAATCATAGTGTCATACTGTCAACAGCAAAACTTTTAATATTTATTGGTCAGTTACTTAATTAGTGCCAGCCACTGTTCTAGGTACTTGGGATTCATCAGTAAACACAAAAATCCTTGTATAGCGTAGCTTATATTGTTAAAGGGGGTAGAGACTATGATTACATTTCCTTATATAGCTTCCTCCTCCTGCTCTGAAAGTTTTAATTGCTGTTTCCTTGCAATGTCTGTTCCTACTAAACAGACTATTATTGATATGAGAATTAAAAACCCTTGGTTTCATTTTAAGTTTTACTGTAGTTGTTTTTTTTTTTTTTGGAGACAGAGTCTCGCTCTGTTGCCCAGGCTAGAGTGCCATGGCGTCAGCCTAGCTCACAGCAACCTCAAACTCCTGGGCTTAAGTAATCCTTCTGCCTTAGCCTCCCAAGTAGCTGGGACTGCAGGCAAGCGCCACCATGCCCGGCTAATTTTTTCTATATATTTTTAGTTGTCCAGATAATTTCTTTCTATTTTTAATAGAGACGAGGTCTTGCTCTTGTTCAGGTTGGTCTCGAACTCCTGACCTCAAGCCATCCTCCCGCCTTGGCCTCCCAGAGTGCTAGGATTACAGGCGTGAGCCACCGCGCCCGGCCTACTGTAGTTGTTAAATCTCCTAGAATATGTGGTTTTTGTACACAAAATGGAAGTATTATCAGAATAAATGATATGCTCTCCTCAGAAAGTACACTATCAGAATATGAAATTACATTACCTGGTATTACTAAATACGTTTGTCTAAATATAAAAGTGTAAATAGCCAAAAATGCCTAATAGATGTATATTTTCATAATATGGTGAAGTTGCTCCAAATGCTATTTGGTTCTCCCATTCTGGAAAATGAGATTGCTTAAGTGATTTGTCCAAGATGAATGAAATCCTACTTTAGAATTGAAACTTTAGTTCTGTTAATTTTCTTTCTTTTTTTTTTTTTTGAGACAGAGTGCTGTGGTGTCAGCCTAGCTCACAGCAACCTCAAACTCCTGGACTCAAGCAATGCTCCCACCTCAGCCTCCCAAGCAGCTGGGACCACAGGCATGCGCTACCATGCCCGGCTAATTTTTTCTGTATATATTTTTAGTTGTCCGGCTAATTTCTTTCTATTTTTAGTAGAAACAGGGTCTCACTCTTGCTCAGACTGGTCTCAAAGTCCTGACCTCAAGCGATCCTCCCACCTGGGCCTCCCAGAGTGGTAGGATTGCAGGCATGAGCCACCACGCCTGGCCTAGTTCTGTTAATTTTCTAACATTTTTCTTTTTGAAAATACTTGGCATTTGTTCAGTGAATTTGTCCATCCCTCAAATACTTCTTGAGTGACCACTGTGTGCCATGGCCTCTTAGGTATCGGGCTCCAGCACAAACTGCTTAGTTTAGCTCCCTGCTCTTGTGGGACTTTCTCTCTAAGGAGGGGACTTAGGCAATAATTAAGCAATAAATAAACATAAACTCTGGGAGTAATAAGTACTATGAAAGTAGTAAAAGGATCAATACTTAATATATTCCATAGGGGGGGAAAAAGGAAGTAAAAGAAGATGATACAATAGATTAGTTGGCTACTTTTAAAATATTGTATGAATGCAAAGTGGTATTTTTCAGGTATAGTTTTTAAATGTACTAAACACCTTAACACTAACCTTCTTTTTCTGTTTCTTTCCAGTTTGTGAAGTGTGGATATGCAGGCTCTAACTTTCCAGAACACATCTTCCCAGCTTTGGTTGGAAGACCTATTATCAGATCAACCACCAAAGTGGGAAACATTGAAATCAAGGTAATATTTTATTTATTGATAAATAATAATCAAGACATGTAAGGTGTTCTTTTAACTGTAGTTTAACAATTCTTTTAAGTAGTTTTAAAATATGCCATGAAAAGCAAAGGGGGCGAGCAAAATTTCTCATATTTTAAATTTATATCAACATCTGAACAATAGCACAAAAACCGATTTTATTTATGTATGGCTTGATGCCATTACTCTTTGGAGTAAAATACTTAAGTTTTTTACATTGACAGGAAACACTGTATTAGTGACTCAAAGTCCTGTTAATTTTTAAAAGAAATCAGCCTGATATTTTTATGTGTTTCAATTGCATGTATTTGTCATTATATGTTATTGTCTCTTTGGGACCTGACAACTTTTTCTTTCTGTGTTTTCATGCCCTGATCCCCCTACTTTATATATAGCTAGGCAGGAAAACACAGGATGTAAACCTCGTTGGTTTCTCTTTTCACTAATATAACTGATGCAGAAGGAAGCCATGCAAGTATTTATTTGGCCTTGCACTCATCTACCTTAATCATATAGAGAGAGGAGGAAAAGCTTGCAGTGTTTACTCACTGTACTTAACATGGAAGGTTCTGCATTAAGGATGATAGGTTTTTCTCCCTTATTAAGGGGATCGGAGATCAAGTGGAAGTTACATTATTTTAGAAGAATGAAAGAAATAGAACAATCAAAAGAACAGTGGTCACCAATTGATTTTAAATTCTTCGGGTGGCCTAGGGAGCAAGTTACACAGAATGCATTAGAATTTAGGGGCTTTTATAGTGAATCATTTGTGAACAAGCTGGCATTGTTGGTCCTATCTGGACAGTCTTGGGCAAGACTTAAGTGAACTATAAATTTATGAGTCATTTGAAATGAGTAGGGTGTACCTCTTTGGAACATTTGTTTGAGACACCTAGGAAGGTGGTAATAGGTGGTAGAGATTTGCTACTTAGCTCTCTGCAATTTGGAGTAGAGAATTGAGTTACACAAAGAATAAAAATAGAAACTGAAACTTAGATTCTGTTCTAGTTTTTTAAAGACTTAAAGCAGTGAATTAATTATTCTGGCCTTTGTTGTGTTACAAAAAAATAAAATGGGACACTCAATATAATTTTTTAAGGGTCTTTTGGGAAATTTATGGAATTCTTTATCTTTTTGTGAACTCCTTTCATTCTGATTGAATTCTGTCTTAAATGAACTTGAAATTTAGCTGACAGTAGGATAAACTGCTTAATGAAGTTGGAGGTAATACTTTTTATTTAGTGTCAGGTTTTTAAAGAAAAATGGCTTCTTATGTACTTACAGACAATAACCTGTTTGAGGTATGAAGATATATCATGTATAGCCATTTTTATTCTTCAGCATAGGCACAAATAATGCACATCTCTTTACACCCACTTTCTTTTTAAGGCCAAGTGATACAAATCAACCTTGTCGATATTCTAATAAGACATTTTTGCCAAGGAATTCTCCAGTAGCATTTGCTTGTATGGTTTGTCATTCTGTGTTCTACTGGCTCAGTCCTATTCACCCTGCAGTCTTTTAAGCCTCTCAAATTAAATTGTTCTTCCAGCAGAAAACAGTAAAAGAGATCTGTGTCAAATTTAACTTGAATATTAGAGCTTGGAAAAACAACCCTGAACTGTCTAACTCTACCTACTCAGCTATACCTTTGCTGTTGTTATTTATTTTTCTTAATTAACGTTCTTAAAGTCAGTAATGAATTAAACTTTTCGGAATTTCTGTGCTTAGTAGTTTGACTTGTACATTTTGTGTCTTGTTAGCTAAAATGTGGTGGTAGACTAAAAGAAATGGAAATTTAAATCATTTAATGAGTTAATTTTCATTCAGGAATAACTGTCCATGTTAATTTGGCCCTAATTATTAACTCCATAAAATATGGTAATACTGCATCTGACCTCAACCTAATTTGTCTCTATTGCTTGTATGTTTAAAAATTTCAGTGAGGATTTTATTTAGGCCTTTTCTGACTCTTACTTCTACCTTCTCTCTCTTCACCTTTCTTGACCCGTTGAAGTAGAATAACAAAAAGATGGTAAGTGAGGTTACACACATGCTCTCTGTTTGTTTTCCACTTTTGCTTGGTGGGACAGTAGTTGTTGTTTTGTGTCCCTTTAGTATGGGGGGGTAATTCCATATTTTTATTTTAAGTACTTTGATTTTTAATCTTTTTCATTGCTTCAGTTTGGTAGCAACTAATTAAGTCCTGTACTTTCCTGATTGCATACAATGGACCAAACAAGAACTAATTACTAACATAGTTTTGAATTGTTTTCCTTGTTTTTCTTGTAGATGAATGTTATCATTAAAATGGAATGTGTTGTGCATAATATTAGAAACCAAATGGCTTTATTTATATAGGATATGTATGATTCAGAAAATTGGGGAGGTTGTTACATTTGGATAAATCCCCTTTATTGACTGTTGTTAAATTGATCATTGCCTGTCTTAGCCTGTGTATATATTTGCATCCAGTACAGTATCATATGTGTACGTAGTAAACTGAATAAAACTTTAATATGCTAATGAACCATAGATAGAAAAAGAGGAATAAATAAGAGTGACTTGTTTCCCTATCGTCCTTACTGATGAGCAGATTTGACAAACGAAGGATAAATAAGAAAAAGGTAAAGCACCTGTAAAGCTTTTCCACGAACAACAGATCCCTCCCACCCCAACAAATAAATAACATTGTGTAGTGCCATTTTATTTTCAACTAGAAGCTTGCTGGGCTCATTTCAGACATTTGAGTCTTTTGTGTGGTAGTCTGAGCGCTTCTGTAGAAGGTATTTTCAAGTTTGTTTTTAATACTGTTTGTAAGAAGCTCTGACAAAAATTAATATCAAGCATTTCTAATGATGTGATACATTTTAACTAGTAACAGTAACTTTGCAAGGTCTTCTTTTGAATAAACAAAAACATTTAAATTCTTATATTTATTCTAAATAAAAGATGCATTTGTCTTAATATCTTAAGGAAATTACAAAAAGGGTGTACTTGTAGAGAACAGTGTAGGCTTAATTTAACAAAAATTTTTAATGGAATTTCCTTCTAGGGATTTAATTTTGGTTTTACATTTGTGTTTGCTCTATTTTCTAATTTGAGGTGACATTGTTGAAAATGATTCTTGGCAAATTTATCTATACTCCCCGCTTTTTATGAAGTGTAAGTGCCTTTGAAATAGCATTTCAGGCAGTTACTGTGATTTTTCATTCTTTCAGGTAATAGGTGATGGTTTAGGCTTGTGGTCCAGTAGTGGGGCAGGTGGTATTAATAAAAACCTAAGACCTGAATCTGATAGCTTGTTTCTGAGTGATGAGGGCAAGTTACATAAAACTCTTAGCATTTTGGGGTTTTGGAAGTTGAAACTAGGGAAGATCATAGGTTCTAGGATTTTTTTTTTTTCCTGCATATTATGGGGGTACAAATGTTTAGGTTACGTTGCCCTTTCCCCTCTCCCCCGGTTCCAGGATTTTTTGATTAAAATTTTAGATACAGTAAATTTTTTAATTAGATAGCTTCAGTACTCAAGAAATTTTGTGCTTCTTAAATAAGTTAATACTTTTCTTTCATTTTAAGTGTCCTCTTTGTTCAGAGGAAGGTAAGAATACTCAATGCCAGATGTTTCTTTTAATTAATCCTTTGTAGCATATATGGTCCTAGAAGCAGATACGTGAGGCTTTGATTAATATGTTGAGTAGGCATTGGGTCAGGTAAAGCCCCTATTCTTACACGGAATAAAAAGTAAATAGTGTGTTGAAATCAGATCACACTTATTCTAAATTGGTTGAAATAATATTGGTTATATAACCATCTGATTATCTAATCTGTTATCTTGTACAACACCTAAGATACAGAGAAAAGTAACAAAATTGAGTATTAAATTAGATTTGTTAATGACCAAAAGTATATGTACTTTTGCAGGTATAGATTTCTCACCTAACATTTTATTAAGCAATATTTAGAATACACAACAATGTTGAAAGAATTTAGCAGTGAAACCTATATACATATCACCTAGATTCTGACATTAATATATATTATACTGATTTATCACATATCTGTCCATCTATCTCTCCCTTGATGCGTCTTGTTTTTTGATGTATTTCAAAGTAAATTGCATATCATCAGTATACTTCTTTCTGAATACTTCAACATATACATGTCATTAACTAGAGTTCACAAATATAGATTTTTACATATTCCTCATAGAAGATCCTAAACAGTTAATATTTAAGAAATTTGAGTAATAAGTTGTGGTAAATTAACTTTATAAGAGATCAGTCGCAACAGAAAATTTTAGTGAACATTTCTAGCATCTGCTTTAACTTTGTTTTCCTTTTTTGTGTTGCTTTCAGTGGATTTTCCAGAAATCTGTTTTTAATAGGGTCCTCACTCTGGTTTTACCTCTGATCTTTTTTTTAAATTTTGTTTTGTTTTGTTTTTTAGAAGTCTAAAACTCAGCTGGGTACAGTGGCTCACACCTGTAATTCTAGCACTTTGGGAAGCAGAGGCAGAAGGATCTCTTGAGGCCAGGAGTTTGAGACCAGCCTGAGCAATTTAGCAACATCCTAGCTCTACCAAAAAAAAATTCAAAAAAAAAAAAAAAAAGCCATTGTGATTGCATGGGCTTGTAGTCCCAGCTACTTAGGAGGCTGAGGCAGGAGGATTGCTTGAGCTCTGATGACACCACTGAACTACCCGGGCAACAGAGCGTGACCCTGTCTCAAAAAAAAAAGTTTAAAACTCAATGTATATATTTTTTCAAGCCCCTGTTTTAGGACATCTCATGTTAATTTTGCTGCTGCTTTTCTTCATTTTCCCATACTTTAAACTTAAATAGCACACCTAAGTAGCAAATGGCTTTTTCTGATACTAGATTTTTAAGTTGAATAATCTGCACATGTAGAAATTAGTATTATTTAACGTCTTAACTAGCTGTTTTTGAAAGTGAGTTTTTTTTTTTTTTTTTTTTTTTTTTTTTTTTTTTGATTTTCAAGACAGACACATTTGGCAACAAAATAAGTTTAAGTTCTAGGACATCATTAGCCTTATAAATACTAAGTGTGACTTTTCAAATGTGGGTCATCTTAAGTATGGTCTCATTAGAGATAAGACTTGTGAGTATTACTTTTCATGTGTGATAGCATAGTTTTCCAATATTACATTTTAAGATTGAAAATATTGCTAATGAGATACTTTTTAAAGAATGAGTTGTTTCCCTATGTCTTAATTTTTTACATCTCTACAAATTCTCATTCATCTTGGCGAGGCATATGTAGAAACTTAGTGTATTCTAATTCCATGCGTAGGTAGAAATTTGTGAAATTTATGTTGGTTGGTGCATATATATATTATAGAGTAATAAAGCAATCATTTTATTTTTTTGCTTCTTTCATTATGCTTTATAGTACTTACATTTATCATATTTAGTACAAAGAAATGTGCTGCATGCATTGAGCATTTTCCTGCAAGTTTTTTTTTCCCTGATGTACTATTTCACATATCACAGGCCTTATTTTTTGAATATTTGAGCAAAAGAAACAGATGAAACCTCATACAAAACCCTCCAAAATATGAAAATGTGGGGTTTATTTGTGCTTATGCTCTTCTTTTGGAAACATATGTGTTAAAGGTAAGGTCAATTTATTGATTTAAACCACATTGTACATAAAAATTTATTATCCATGATTAAACTTTGCAAGTCATTGTTCTTGATAGAAAAGATTTTTAATTTGTGGAATAAAAACTGTATCTGAAAGTGCCAGAAAGATTAAAATTAATTATTCCCAAGTTTTCTGAAATATCATGGGAATGAATATAATTTTATGCAAAAATTTGGTCTAAAACTTTGATATAATTTTCTAGGATCTTATGGTTGGTGATGAGGCAAGTGAATTACGCTCAATGTTAGAAGTGAACTACCCTATGGAAAATGGCATAGTGCGAAATTGGGATGACATGAAACACCTGTGGGACTATACATTCGGACCAGAGAAACTTAACATAGACACCAGAAATTGTAAAATCTTGCTCACAGAACCCCCTATGAACCCAACCAAAAACAGAGAGAAGATTGTAGAGGTAAGTTTTTAGATGGACTATGCATATGTGTGTTTCTGTTACGTAATGTTAAATCAAAAATTCTTTCTTTTTTCTTATTGTTGCTATGGATAAAGGGAATAAAATAATTGTTTTCTTCTAGGTCCTATTTATTGAGCACATATTATACTATATGCTAGTCATTATTATAAGTAGAATATATCAGTAAACAAAACAAAATCCTTCTGTCATGGAACTTATATTCTAGTAGGGGCAAATAGACAAAATAAGTTTTTAATTTAGTGAGTTAATTAAGTTAATTGAGTTTTTAATTAAGTGGGTTAATGATTTGTTAGAAGGTAATACAGTTGACCCTTGAGTAACACAGGGGTTAAAGGCACCTACTCCCCCCACCCCAGTGCAAAGTTAACTACCCCTCAAATACTTAACTAGTAGCCTGTTGTTGACCATGCCTTACAGATAACATAGTTAACACATATTTCGTATGTTATATGTATTATATGCTGTATTCTTACAATAAAGCTAGAGAAAAGAAAATGTTATTAAGAAAGTTATAAGGAGAAGAAAATGTATTTATTATTCATTAAGTCAAAGTAGACCGTCATAAAGGTCTTCATCCTCATTGTCTTCATGTTGAGTAGGCTGAGGAAGCAGAGGACAAGGAGGGGTTGGTTTTGCTGTCTCGGGGGTGGCAGCAGTGGAAGAAGTGGAGGAGTTGGAAGGGGAGGACAGAGAGATTTACTGAAAAAAATCTGTGTAACTGAACCCACACAATTCAAACCCGGGTTGTTCAAGGGTCAACTGTAGATGCTAAAGGAAAAAAAATAGAGTGGGGTAAGGGAAGTGAGAGGTTGCAGTTATACATAGTTTTGAGAAGGCGATGTTTAAACAAAGACAGGTTAAGAGAGTTAGCCAGCATATATGGGGAAGAGCATTCCAGGTAAAGGGAGGTCTTATGGTAGGAACAAGCCTGGCATATTAGAGAATCAGCAAGGAAGCCAGTGTGGTTGAGAGGAGAGCAACAGAAGATGAGGCTGGATAAGTAACTTTGGGGCCTTGCGGGAGCTAGGCTTTTACTCCGAGTGAAATGAGGGACTATTGCAGGGAAGGGATATGCTGATTTAGGTTTCTTGGATTGCTGTTGTGAGTTGAGTATACCATAGGGAGGCAAAGTGGAAGACAGAATAGGTTGGAGACCTTGTCAATTATTTAGGCAAAAGATAATAATGGTTAGGATTGGGGTAGTAGTAGGTAGAAGTAGTAAGAAAGGACCAGATTGTAGGTCTATTTTGAAGGTCCTAATGCATGCCAAAGAATTTTCCCATGCATTAGAGAAGGGGGCAGTCAGGAATGACCCTAAAGGTTTTGCCTTGAGAAACTGGGGAATGGAGTTACCATCAGCTGAGGTGGAGAGAAAACTGAGAAAAGTAGAACAGAGTTTGAAGGAATGATCTGAACTTTAATTTTGGACATGTTAAGTTTGGTGGTCCTCATTAGGCATCCAAGCAGAGATGTCAGATAGTTATATATATAAGATCAAGTTCAGGAGAAAAGACGGGAGATACAAACTTGAGAGTCACCAGAATAGAGATGATAAGGTTCACCAGAGAAGAGAGAGTAGACAGTGGCGAGAGGACAAGGGCCAGAGAGAGAAGAAGAGGCAGCAGGAGGAGATTGAAAAGGCTAATGAGGTAAGCAGTTAAGAAGAGCAAGAGGGCTTCCTTCCTCATAGCTTAGATAAATAATTTTTCAAAGATTCTCTCTCATTTTATTATATACGAGGTAGAAACTTTTGATAACTTTCTGTGTTTTAGTAGCTTTCCAGTCACTACTTAATGTAAATATTTTGTTCTATATAAATATGTTTAGGTGTTAATGGAAATTTTGAAAAGGGTTTAGAAGAAATTATTGTTAGACAATTATTTTTAAAGTCTAAATTGAAAGTCAGTGTTTGTATTAAGTATTTTGAAAATTTTAGGTCATAGTTTTAGTTACAGAATCCATGTCATTTCTTATGGTTCATATTTTAATACTGTTACTTGTGAGTGCAAATTTGGCTTTGATAATGTCCTACTTTAATCTCATTGACAGACTTTTAAGTTGGTATGTGCCATATATGTATTAATCACTTTCTTCCATTTTCATACCTGTGGAGGGGGAAGAAAGGATGGTGGAATACTAGTCAGAATATCTTAATTGCTTAACTGATGAGTATGTGTTTCAGAGTTGTAAAATTTAAATTCTATGTAATTGTCATTGTGGTCAGTTGTAACATTTCTTAATATCTGCATATTCGGAGTGATAGGCAGCCCTACCAGTCAAGGAGTGCTCCCTGGAAATCACCAAAAAACATCATGCAGGACGTTCTCAGCTGACCTGGGCTACAGAGAATGAGCATGGGTTTGACCAGTGAGGGCACAAGGGAACTCCTCCTCTCTCCAGGGTAGTTCAGTGAGGAGTGGAGTTACAGTAGGGATGGTTGGCTCAGCAACTAAGCAGTTTCTACATCTGCCAACAATGTGGAATTAACCATTAATTGTTATCTTGGCCTTCCCATTTTACTTCCTTTTTTTTTTTTTTTTTCTTGTTAACTGCTGGGGGTAGAGCCACAGTGTTAGCCCAGATTGGAGGAGAGCAGTTGGAAGGCTCAGTAGTTAAGCAATTTCTATATTTTGTCTTTGAATTAAAAGATATTTCCCTTAAATGACATCAGTTAGGGAAGTCTTGTTCAAATGCAGAAAGCTTTCTTTCACACTAATTAACCATTAACTAATACATTCAGAAATCTTTGCTTTATAGCACTTATGAAGTGCTTGGGGACTTAGCATGTATCCAAAAATCTGTCCTCAGAATTGGAGCTCTCTGACAACAGGACTTAAAGGCAAGAGAGCTGATGAGAATGAAGGACTCTTTCAGTTCCCTTTGATTCTTTTTCAGGCAACTAATCTGCTTTGTAACCATGAAGAAAGCATATAGATATTTATTATGTAACATTCTAAATACCAATTTATTTCCCTTTCTCTCTTCATTTTTAGGTAATGTTTGAAACTTACCAGTTTTCGGGTGTGTATGTAGCCATCCAGGCAGTTCTGACTTTGTATGCTCAAGGTAGGTGAAGCTTAACTGTTAGAAAAATCAATTCAGCAAACATTTATTAAGTACATTTTATGTCATAGAAATTTGATATCTCAATAAGTTATAAATTCCAGAAAGTATGTTGTTTACATACCATAATTTGAAATACTTTTAGTTTCTAAAATTAAGATTTCATGTACACTTTTGTTTGCTTTTCTAAACAATGAAGGATTTAAGATTTAAAAAGACTAAAAAAGATTAAAGATTAAAAAAATTTCTTTTTTAAAAAATACAATGTTCTCTCTTTTAGGCTGTTTTGATTTTAATACAGTAGAGAATAAACATAGAATTTGGCCTCGGGATTGGCTTGAGTAAAAGAAAAAAAACACACTGATCCAAAAACATTAGCAAAAATAATGCTTGTCAAATATATAATAGATTAATAGGGAGAAAGTAGCCATTTGGGAGTGTATTTCTAACTTTTGAGGTGGGTTTAATGGAAGGGACTACTATGTTTTGTTGGTGTTATCATTAGCAACTGTCTATTAGGAATAAAATATTGGCCAGGTAGGGAGAGCTCTGTATATTTTTTTTTTTTTTTTTTTGAGACAGAGTCTCACGCTTTTGCCCGGGATAGAGTGAGTGCCGTGGCGTCAGCCTAGCTCACAGCAACCTCAAACTCCTGGGCTCAAGTGATCCTTCTGCCTCAGCCTCCCGAGTAGCTGGGACTACAGGCATGTGCCACCATGCCCGGCTAATTGTTTCTATATATTTTTAGTTGGCCGATTAATTTCTTTCTAATTTTAGTAGAGGCGGGGTCTCGCTCTTGCTCAGGCTGGTCTCGAACTCCTGAGCTCAAACAATCCACCCGCCTTGGCCTCCCAGAGTGCTAGGATTACAGGCGTGAGCCACTGCGCCCGGCCTATTTTTTGATGGTCTTATAAATTCAGCAGGAACTTAGGGAGAATTTATGGGGCTGTCAGATATGTACCAGGTAGTCTCTTAGGTATTTGAAGTGTGAAGATACCCAGAAGGAACTTATGAAAAAGAAAGAAATATACAGAAGCATAATTTTGATTCAGCATGTCAAAGCATCTTTCTGACAGAGCTGATACCTGAATTAAGTCTCACTGCTTAAGTATTTATATGACATAATACTTAGAAATGATGTATCCTTTTGCTTTGGTTGCTTATTTTTATAACTTTAACAACTTAATATTATGGTTCTGATTCTACACATGGATTAGTAAAAATCACCTTGTAAAAACATAATGGGTTTTTGAAACATCTTTAGTTCTATATTACTTTAGTAAATACCTATTGGGTTTTAAAAATATCTTTAGTACTACATATGAATACTTAGAAAATACTTAGGGGAGTTAAATTTTTAAAGCAGCTTTTTTCGTTCACCAAACGTAACATGTGCTTTATATTCTGTTTAGTACAGAGGATGTATTAATAACAGTAAGCTAGACCTGGTCTCTTTGCCCTTAAGGAGATGATAGTCAGTTGTCAGTAATTTTTCGTTTGAAGAAGGAATCAAAACTCACTTGTTACTTTACCAGGTGGGAGGGAGTGCTTATTTGTATCTAGGTAATTTGATTTCATTTTTTAAAAAATAATTAACAAAATTATTTTATAAAGTACTTTGGAAAAATATGTATTAAAATTTTTTAGTCTAAGTTTAAAACCTGTAATAAGAGTTCCATTTTGCAGGGTGGAAGTGAGACAGTTTTGCAGAAATGAATTTTATTTGAATTGTATTTGAATAAAATTGATGCTAACAGATTTTTCTAGCAATATTCATAAATTTATTTTTGTCCAATGAGAAGATACCTTCTCTCAATTCCTGACATTTAGCTGTTTTGTTTAATTATTGACTCCTTAATTTTGAGAAATAATAGTTCAGTGATATTACCCAGATTAACTCCAAGTCCACAGTAAAATTTTCTTCCTTCTAAACATGGTGACTAGTGCTATCAGTAAAAAAATAAGTAAATAAAAATAGGAAGAAGCATTCAGAACTGTAGGTTTTTGAATAAAAGAAGTGACATGGCGATTTAGGAAGGTGTGTTTGGCTGCATGGTACAGATATGATTGAGGGAATAACTGGAATTTGGGAATCTGGGTTGGAGGTTAGAGTGGTCAGGGTGGCTTACCTATAAACAAAAAGGTAAGAATCCAGTTGAGCCGTAAAGAAACTGTACGACTTAAAGTGGAAAGAAGGGATAATCCAGTGACAAAAGGGTGTGGCACTGGAAATGAGTCAAGTATGTTCAGGGAAAGGCCAGTATGTGACCTGATAAGAATGGTAGAAAATAAGGTGAGGTTGGTAGGAAGGGCCATTTGAGAAATAAAATGTAAATTCCTGCTTTAGTTGGTATTATTGGAAGTTAATGGTGATGTGGATTCATCTTTTTTTTCTTTTGCAATGGAAAGTCTTTTATTTAAAAGATTATAACATTAAAAGGCAGTATTTGAGGTTTATGAGGCTTACAGCATAAAATCAAGGAAAGACAAATGGTATCAACTTAAAAAGGAGGTGGTTTGAATAAATGTAACCAAAGGCAAATCATTACAATTAGATCCTACAGTGCCTGCAAACTTGTATTAATAAGAAAGAGAAGGGGAGAGAGCCTCTTCAGGGATGGAAAAATCGTATTTAAGTTATAGATAATGCATATCTGGTTAATATAATTTTTTCTGTTAGAAAATAAGTTTAAAAAGTACTCCCCCTTAAATTAATCATGGTGCAAAAAGTAGAACACTAGCTTTTTGTAGCCATTTCTAGTTTTAAATAAAATGTATGGGAAACAAGACAAGGCAGCTTCTTTGCTATTCTTTTATTTATTTTTATTTATTTTTTTGCTGTACTTTTATTGTAAGGTTTAACTGACATTGCCTTTCTGGTTTCAGGTGAGTAATTGAAGTGATGCTTTGTCTAGCTGAGATTATTCATTCTCAGATTTCTAGCTGACTAGTATCAGTAGGCATTTTTCCAAAATAACACAGAGTTTTGCATATAGTACGTGACAAAAATAATAATTGAGACCTAGATAATTTCAACAGATTCACTTATCAATTTTGTAATTTTGTGCAATACTCACTTTTCACTGTGGTTTTCATAAAAATTACTCATGATGCTTTAGAAAATTTCACTTCAAGGGAAGTCAGTGATCAAGTTGTAAAGAAAAATAAAGACTTATACTGAGCTTTAAGAAGATGTTCTGTTTTTCAGTCCTAAGTCTCAGGGTCTGTTCTCATCTCCTTTGGGTAGCACATGATTAGACTAAAAGTCTCAAAAGAGAACACTCACTTTAGTATCTGTATATTAGAAACAAGTTGCAAAATAGTAAATAATAAAGAAATTCTGGCTTCTAGACCTTTCCACTTGGTTAAGTTTCTGATTTGGCTTTTTATTTAAAATTTGGGTTTTATGCAGGTTTATTGACTGGTGTAGTGGTAGACTCTGGAGATGGTGTAACTCACATCTGCCCAGTGTATGAAGGCTTTTCTCTCCCTCACCTTACCAGGAGACTGGATATTGCTGGGAGGGATATTACCAGATATCTTATCAAGGTAAGTGAAAGGAAAATATCATAGAAGTTAGATTCTAGCCAATCTTCACCATTAGAGAAATAACCCAGTTACCCCATTATGCATGTAAAAATACATACAAGATTTACATGCATAATCTCATATGCTATGAGAATACATTAATTTCATTAAATAATTATATTTGTTATTCCTGAGGAGTAGGCAGACAGGTATTTCAAAGATGGAAGACAACCTGAACCTTTCTTGGACAGCTTAGGCAGCCTTTTCTGCCAAAAACCCTTTCTTTGAACAGGTATATTCTCTAAACTGTAATCTTGGTTGGGTTACCTTTGTTCTTTCCTACAAAATACAGTGATAACAAATTAATGATATTTGAGATAAACAGATAAACAAATGTGCCAGACTTTAATGTCTAGTAGTTTTTATGGTTATATCCATTTTTAGTGCTTACTATTTTAAAGTTTACTTCTGAATATACTTAGTTACAATTTTCTGTAAAACATTGCTGGAGAAAGTACATAGGCCTCTACTTGGTAACATATGTAATTTTTTTTATATATTAAAAAAAGTTTAGAATATTGTTCGTACCAGAATTCTATAATGAATATATCCTCTCTAGGTCAGCGGTTCTCTATGAGGGACATTTTGAGGCCCCCTAGGGGATATTGGCAATGTGTGGACACATTTTTGGTTGTCACAACTGGATAGGGATGCTGTAAACATTCCTCAATGAACAGGGCCAGCTCCATAAGGAATTTTGTGGTCTAAAATGTCAGTGGTGCTGCTGCTGAGAAACACTGTCTGTGCATTAAATTGGGCTGTATTGTCTTCACCTTGACATTGGGTTCCTTCAGTCTCATTTAGAGTAATCCTTATCACGTGAGGAGATTAAGTTAATGAGAATTATAATACCCATTCTAGGCCAAAATTCTGAGAGTAGCCAACAAAGTTTCTGGGGGTCTTCTTTTAAACATAAACACATTAAGCCTTTATTTGAAAAGTCCAGTTGTATTCGTGATACATATTATCTTTTTTTCTCTCAGGGTGCTTTTAAAATTGTAATAATTTCTAGCATTTAAGAAATACAGTATTAGAGATTATACCTTTGAGTATCCTAATAGTTCTCTTAT